>VOMN01110731.1:0-10299 GCA_014899125.1 Orchestia grillus
AAATCGCAAGAGGAGAGCTCAGGAAAACGCAAGAGGAGAGCTCAGGAAAACGCAAGAGGAGAGCTCAGGACAAACTCAAGAGGAGAGCTCAGGACAAACTCAAGAGGAGAGCTCAGGCCCAAATCACGGCTGCGATTTTTAATCGGAAGCCGATGATTATTCTCAGCCGCCCCCGACCTCCAGAGCACCCGAGCTTGTGGACTAACCTCCCTTAATGGTCGCAGCCTGTCCTAGCCGCGCGCTCCTGCAGCCTTCCTTTGGTTCAATGATTCTCAACTCAGTCCACTTCTAAAACGTGTCCCACTCTGACACGTGTCCCACTCTAACACGTGTCCCACTCTAAGACGTGTCCCACTCTAAGACGTGTCCCACTCTGACACGTGTCCCACTCTAACACGTGTCCCACTCTAACACGTGTCCCACTCTAACACGTGTCCCACTCTAACGCGTGTCCCACTCTAAGACGTGTCCCGCTCTAACACGTGTCCCACTCACTTTCCAGCAGAGCGTCAATACCGCCTGCCAGCGCGCTGCCCGCCTCCCTTGCCAGCACTCCGCTTTTTACCCTCTCTGACATCTTGCTCGACGCGTCCTACCTTGCCTTCCAAATATCATATTTCAACGCGCTCGGAGATTGGTTTTCTGTGAGTTGTGCAGTTTTCCGGTCTCTATTCCTTAAAGAATGGAATCATCATTCGTTGGATTCTGCTCATTTTAGACTTCATGCCCCTTCTCATTTTTCATATTTCAATAAGCAGCATCGTCAAAAGATAAGGACTAAAAACACCTCATATTTACAATCAGTTCATTTTTCTCAACCTCTCCTTCATTCCTCTGCATTTTGCTTCTTTGAAGACCACACCTCTTTCTCCTAGACAAGCCCTGCAATTTTCTTCTTATTTTGTTTTGTTCTTCCTTTCATTCTAAACTCACCCATGGACCCATGTGACTTTATTGCGGCAGCTCTCAGTGCATCACGGTTGACGGATCACAAATTGCACCTCATGCAAGTGTGCAGTGCCGGCCGTTGTGTTCAGATCACGATCTTGGTCAAGAGTTAAAGCATTTAACCCTGACGATGCCAACTACGTTAGTGGAAAATAAGTATGATGATATTTCTTTATAAATATACTAACACACAGTTGTTGCTTGCTTTCTTGGTCCGTCTCTCTCTGTCGCAAGGACTTTATCTCTAAATCCTAAAAAAAGGATTTAGATAGGAGAAAAATCCCGGGTCCGTATTGCTGAACTAATGGCGAGCCTGCCAGATAAGGAAATCCGTATCAGGGATACTGAAAGTAACATTATTTTATGTCAGAGTTACCGCAAATAAGAGGGCATCTCAGTAATTTATCATCATTTGTCCCGCCATTTTTGGCGGGGTGCGTACATAGCCCTACTCTATTTGTGAACTCTACCTGCGCTGGGGGCTAATTTTTAATATCATTCTTAATTTTGACCCTCGCTCAATATGTCCACAAGGAGTATTCAATCATACAATGAATGCTGCCTTTCCATTCAATTAAACACAACAGGTTTCCCAGTGCACTAGTATCAATTTGATAAAATATTTTTTTCCAATATCCGTGCGCAGCAAAGTACAATTATATAATTATTAATACCTATTACTCAATTGTCTCTTCACAAACGCATGATCTATATACCCAGCTTTCTTTGTAACTCCCTCTGCTTCTTTTACAAGCCATTCTGGGGGTGTTAGGATGTTATTCATCAGTACTTTTACAGAACGAACGATGCGCTGGAGAGGCACCTCATCAATTTCCACGACAATTTCCATCTCCATTCTTTATGCGTAGCACATGTTTCTGAACCCGTGCTGTACGCGACGGCGGAATACAGGTTTAGATGAATTATCATCTGAATGATTAGGGCCATTTGCTCTCACGTTGCATTAGACTGCTTGAAATGCGTCGAAATCGTGAGGGTCAAAGAACACTCCAGGCTGCTGAAGCACTTCTAATAAGTGAGATGCACAGGAAAATGTGGTGAAAGTGGTTACTGTCACATATCACTGAGCCATGTTTCTGTAGCTTGCTCCGTGTTTGTTCCGTCAATTTTAAATTTTCTTGTCAACAGAAGTGATAGAGAAATTACTCGTGAGATACAAAATTTGTTCCCACGTGTGAGACATTTTATGTTCTGTTCACAATACTTCAATGTGGCAGCTAAATAAAAATGACTTCAATAGTTTGGGGGAAAAATAAAACCTTTTCAACCCACAGAAGAGACATTAATACAGGCAGGCGCTCTAAAAGTAAATGTCAAATTTGCCCAGCGACTCGAGCGCCGATTGGGCCAATTGGGGCCGTGGTGGTGATGTCGTCATAGGATGTGTGTCCTTGGCAGGATTGCAGCAATGAAACGCGCTTTTGATGAAAATTTTCTACGAAATTTTACAGCTCTTATTTTCTACCGCCTCTAACGAAAACCGCTGTGAATGTATGTACGCAAGTGAGATGAGATGCGGTCTGTTAATCTTTAATTCATCAGTGACACTGAAAGTAATTTTTTTTGGCTGGCAATACACGTATTTTTAAATTTATTTCGATTTAAATTAAACAATTATAAAAGGTATGAATTGACGGAGAAACCGTCCGTTGATTTGTTATCTGCACGAGGGAAGCCTGATTTTAATCTCACAGGGACATTTTTTCGTGGCCATCAAATAGCTTGTTTATCTTCCTTGAACTGCTCAATGTTCAGTTTTCTAAAATGTTGCATCCCTCTCACCGAAATTACTAAAGATTATTTATCCTTATCATTCTAAATGAATCACCGAGTAAAGGGCAATTAATGAAGACGAACGGAGTCTGTAATGTTCAGTTCATTATGGCCTAATGCTACTTCGACTCGATAAAGTTACCGTGTTTGTATCTCCTAGTTTAAGACAGTCTTTGTCAGAATATTTCCAGCGTTTTTTCTAGCCTCCCATGAAAATAAAATGAGCCTATTCAGAAGTGAGTATTTGGGCCACACTTCTTGAAGAAGTTAAACTCTAGCACCGCTTGCCTTCATTGTAGTAACTTTTTACGGAATAGAATGGGAACAACTTTCAATTAAGCTGGCAAACTTCACATTATTTCACATCGCTGACTCGCTTTGACGAGCTTCTGACTTTTTCAGTTTCCTTTTCCAGTTCCAGTTTCCTTTGCAGGTACTGTATAAGAGGCGAGTGTACGTATAGTAAACAGCGTCTCTACGAACATTCAGGGATTTTAGAAACTTGACACAATAAATTTCTTCTAATCTTTTGATGTAGCATTGAAGTGAGTTCTTTAAAAGGACTAGGGCGCTAACGACGTTCTCTAAAGAGGTAAAGTTTATGTTTTCGAAGACGAACCGTACCATTCTTGACCTGTTCACGGTCCCTTTACCGCGTATAAACTTTGGTCCAAGTCTTTCGAAGAGCCTATTTTTACAGCTATTTCACTGTGTCTTCAACTGATCTTAAATCTTCAGTGTTTTCTATTCTGGGCAAGTTCTTATTTCGAGTTCAGGGAAGATTAGAGCGAGAAGAGCGCCATTTGCTGCAGCTGTTAAGTCTAAAGCGGATCTGCCGAAGCGAGTGCCGGCGCCTGAAGTAAAGCTGTGGGCACCTTACCTGAGGTGCGGCTGTGGGAGTCCTACGACATCACGACTTCCCTGCTTCTCACATGACCGAAGTTACTGCTCGCGATATCACGTATTTAACACGTAATTAACACGTGATATCGCGTTATTAACACGTAATGTTACGAATGTCGTGTATTTAGCACGTCTTCGGCTTCAATGCAAGATCTTGGCAGCCGTAAAAGAACTTCGAGATCATTAAATTGGAATTTCCTCCAACCAATACCCGCGAAATTGAGTATTTTACGAACAAAGATGGTTTAGGAGTTTCTTTTTTTATTGCGCTTGGGTAATGACTTTAGAAGTATTACACATGTTTTCCTCTCGAAATAAGTACATTTTAACCGGAAAATCGGTTATCATGTGCCGATAAAGCCAGTACAAAATTTCTATTCTGACTGGGATCAAAAGCCGAACGTCTCATCATCTTTGAGTCGAGTCTCAGTGAGGTTGTGAGACTTTGAACTCAATTTTTGCATTTAATAAGAAATGTACCCTAATTTTCCACGATATGCTGGGGAAGTTTCTAAAGTGACTTAACTACTGACAGAAACATCAATTGACTTCCACGGAACAAATTTTGAAAACAACACGGCGACCATCGTTCATTTCTAGCTAGTCAGTAAGGATCTAAATAAAATTGAATTTGAAAGTGGATCACGTCCCGTAACTGGCCACTTAATTGAGATGCAAACTCAATTCTGTTTCATTTTTAATCGCCAGCTCTTACGAACGAAGCAGCAATATCTGTTAAAATTTACGCACTCTTCATTAAATTCTGATATTCAAATTCTTCCTGTTCTATTTCGTGAGGTGAATTAGTTGAAGTTTACCGTGAATACACGTAGGTAATGTTCGCTTTAAACTTGTGAATTTTTTTTTGTAAAACTTTATTACAGATGGAAAATCATCATCATTGCTGACACTCGGGAAACAATGCTTATTTCGTTGCCGATGTGTGGGGTGTGTTAAAAAAAATCCGTTGAAAATTATTTGAGCGGAAAGAAATGAAGCATTATTTGGAGCACGTGTCTAGGCGATCTTAATGCGTACACTTGAAGTTTTTCCACCTGCTCAAAAAATCAGCTGCCAGTGGACGACCGGTGAAAAATATATTGTTATTAAAAATCGTCAGGTTTTCCGTTTTGACAAGTTTGTAAATATCGCTAACGATGTTTCATTCAATTTCGCATAAGCTTTGCAGCTTCAACAGGAAAATATCCAGAAGATTCGACAAACTTTCAGGGAAGAAGCAATGGGTACAATTCAGATGTTGAGCCAGAGTTTCCAGAGCCAGAGTTTCCAGAGCCAGAGTTTCCAGAGCCAGAGTGTCCTGAGCCAGAGTGTCCAGAGCCAGAGTGTCCAGAGCCAGAGTGTCCAGAGCCAGAGTGTCCAGAGCCAGAGTGTCCGGAGCCAGAGTGTCCGGAGCCAGAGTGCCCAGAGCCAGAGTGTCCGGAGCCAGAGTGTCCGGAGTCAAAGCATGAGTTTCATATCTGTGCTTCGTCAGTCTCCCTGCTCTCCTCTCGATAAGGCTCCAAGTGACTTTTGACTTTCCCCTAAACTGGAAATGTCTTTGAAAGGGACCTGGTTTCAATGTGCATAAGAAATTAGGCAGAATGCGGTATACCAGCTTGCGTGCCATCTTAAAAGAGGCGTTCCAGGGCCGCTCCCAGCAGTGGCACAACCGCTGAGGGAAGCGCGGGGCGTCCTGGGGTGTCTACTGTCGTCTAACTCATAGAGCGCTAGATTGGTTCCAGCGTACAACTGCTTTACCTGCTTATTTATTTATCATTACACGATCTATTTGCGTCTTACGTCACAGATATTTTTCGTATTATTTGATGATCGCTTTCGTTGATGATACCGCTCTGTGCTGCGCGCGACTGCAGAGCGGTGAGATGCTGGAACCGGTCTAGCGCGCTAAGCAGGGCACAGCTGTGCTCCGAAGGAGATTAAGGTATAATTGCTGCCCAAGTAACACTCGTAATTGTAACGAGTGAGGAGGGAGTCTAATTAAGGAACTTTTTCCAACCAAAAACAGGCGAGTTTATCATTCGGTATTTCTATTATCTTCAATAGTTTAATAAATGTTGGTATTAAATATAAATTTTCTGTAGCAGATGTTCCTCTTGAAATCCGTAGGACTTAAATTTGTGTTCCAATTGGACGTTAATTCGTAATGAGTCTTCGTCGTTAGAGGCTTTGCCTGTTTTGGAATACGAGTATTTCGAATGGTTAATAGCCGGATATTTTTCAAACATGCCCTGCCCCGGTAATCTGTTAATGCGAGTTCATGTTACTAGTTGACACAGAAAAGTGATGGGGCTTCGGATCCAGTAATAGATATGCAGTTAGTCACAGATTAGCAGTTAACCTGGTGGCAATAAATTTGTGACAGATATCCAGTGGAAACCGGAAGCCTAGCGATAACTTCCGGATACCCAGTAGAAATCGGATATCTAGCTATAGTTTCCAGATGCCAAGTGGAAACCGGAAACCCAGAGGTGGTATCTGGATGCCCAGTATTGTCTCCAACACGAATGGTCTACTCGATGTTCTGTGTTCTCAATTTCGGTCGCGCAGGTGTTCCGCTTTCGATTCTGCCTCCTAAACATATAGCAGGCTGCGATTTTATTCCACCGACGTGTCATGCTGGTACGATTTTTGAATGCTAAACCGTCTGTTCGACTTGTCCTCGCCCAAAGTAATTTAAATAGTTTGGGAAAAGATAGCACTTCGCTATCAGCAGCAGTTAGCTACTGGCAAATTCTCGAGCGCAAGTGGTCGCGATGATGCTCAGAGGAGCAGTGATGGCACAATTTGTGTTCCATAGACCAGGTGGTCTTGTACCAGGTGGTCTTGTACCAGGTGGTCTTGTACCAGGTGGTATTGTACCAGGAGGTCTTGTACCAGGAGGTCTTGTGCCAGGTGGTCTTGTACTAGGAGGTTTTGTACCAGGTGGTCTTGTACTAGGAGGTCTTGTACCAGGAGGTCTTGTACCAGGTGGTCTTGTACCAGGTGGTCTTGTACGAGGTGGTCTTGTGCCAGGTGGTCTTGTGTCAGGTGGTCTTGTGCCAGGTGGTCTTGTACGAGGTGGTCTTGTGCTAGGTGGTCTTGTGTCAGGTGGTCTTGTGCCAGGTGGTCTTGTACGAGGTGGTCTTGTGCCAGGTGGTCTTGTGTCAGGTGGTCTTGTGCCAGGTGGTCTTGTACGAGGTGGTCTTGTGCCAGGTGGTCTTGTGTCAGGTGGTCTTGTGCCAGGTGGTCTTGTACGAGGTGGTCTTGTGCTAGGTGGTCTTGTGTCAGGTGGTCTTGTGCCAGGTGGTCTTGTACGAGGTGGTCTTGTGCCAGGTGGTCTTGTGTCAGGTGGTCTTGTGCCAGGTGGTCTTGTACGAGGTGGTCTTGTGTCAGGTGGTCTTGTGTCAGGTGGTCTTGTGCCAGGTGGTCTTGTACGAGGTGGTCTTGTACCAGGTGGTCTTGTGTCAGGTGGTCTTGTGCCAGGTGGTCTTGTACCAGGTGGTCTTACATAGAAGCCCTCTCAACGAGGTGGATTACACGTGTGGTGTTTTGCTAATTCCTGCCAGAATTTGTACTCACAGCCGATCGTGACGAGTGTTCCGGTATAAAGGGACAGTTTGAGAACTTCACGATTGTTATGTTACGTTCAGATACGAAGTAAAGTTCATTTTAACGAAAGTATTATCTGTTATCTACACATGCACGAAATTCACGTCACGGCACATTTTCGAGCTAAGATGTATAAGTATGTGCTCCAATTCTCGTCACAGTCATGCCTGCTTGTAACACACGAGGGAAGGGAATGAGCTTGAATTAGATACATACGTCAGTGCGAGTCGCAGCGTTGACATTAGGCGATGCCTATGTAAGATATCAGGATTTTGCAAAGAAAGTTATTCACGAGTTTGATAAGCTGCCCAGCAATTATTTTCCTCCTGCTTGTAGAAGTGAATCAAACATTTGATGTATTTCTAGAAGCAAGTGAATCAGACTAGTGAATAAATATGCAGGCATTATAAAGAGTAATTTTCATGAAGGGATCAAAAATAATCTTTATCAACTCTCATATATATCGAACAGATTTTTAAAAACCAAGCATCTATGAAATTCTGAGATATACCAGTTCTGTTTGATATCATTGTATTTCCGAGAGAACACTTAAAGCGGCTTCACCGTAATGAGCGGACAGATCTACACCAACTCAAGGTATCCATCGAGGCGGAAATCCGGCGAATTGGACCAAAACTCACTAGTGCCGCAATGAACAGCCTCCGCAGGTGAAGAATGTCGTCTTTGTATATTAAAATAAACTTGTAAGTCTCAGGATTCTGATGCTTTTTAATTTTCCTAAACCCTTCCATTGTTTCAGAAGTTAATATAGGTTCTTTTTTGTCCCGCCGTTAAAAATTCACCTTTACGATCAAGGTGCATGAGTGAGAGGGACGTGAATTGTCACTTACTGAATTCTAAATTACGCTTCTATTTGCGGTTGCGTTTAACTTCTTTTTGAGCGCATGAAGCTAGTGTAATTGATTTGGTCAGTTCTGAGTTCGATATGCCACGTGCTGTCAAGAAAGTTACGTAATTCTTCTTTAAAATTGCTGGGACAGGAAAATGTCATTAATTGCTTCAGAATTCGTGTTAGTAATTTGGGTCTGTATTCTCTTACAGATCTAGATGTTGGTGCACGCCCGAGAAGAATCAACGCCATTTTGCCAGGAAAATTGTCAAAGGTAAGTAATGGCAACATAACTCAAGTTCATTGCGTATTAAAAATCTAAATTGATCAGCAACTTCCTAGAGTTTTAACCCGCTTTGAATTCGAACAACATCGTAAGGTTGGAGGGTTACAAAACAGTAACAACATTGAAACTCAGAAGCGTAGTTGCTTCATCATTTCTTGCAATTAAATTTCTCTAAAGGTTTTCAGTAGTTGAAAATATGGGTCCGATCAAATGGAACTCAAAAGAATGTTTTCTTGGGTGGTCGGGTGATAAATGGACGACTTGTTTTTACGCTTCCTTCGGAACGCAATTCGTTGCTGCGGTGCCTGCTCCATCGATCGTAGCCCGTCCCGGCAGGCCTTGCGTCAGACACGTGCTGCATTGAAGGGACGTTCGTGATTTATTCTAAATGTAGGAGTACCGTCGGGGGTTGTCGGCGTATGCTGTGGGAGAGGTCAAGGAAAGATGAATAATCTCATTTCAATTTTTTTATGCTGAATAAAAAATTTGGTGAGTCCCCTCGCCCGAAGTTAAGAAATACTAGTTAGGCCCAAACGATCTGACTCTTCCTTGCCGTAGGAGAGGCTTATTACTTAAGGTTTTTTTCTGATCGTGTGCGACTAAGCACTTGCCGTCTGGCTGTCAGGGTTGACGTGAGTCTGATGACGTCACAGGTCCGCGTTTCAATCTCATGCACCTGCTCCTGTCAGGCCGCGTGGACGACAGAGGTTTCATTCATTCATTCATTCATCTCTGGCAACTGAAAAATGGAAAACGTTTCTGCAAACTGAATTATTTTTGCATAACTTGAATTCTTGGAATACACTTTTATTTAAATTTTTCTCGCTGTCAAGTTGCCAGTGAATTTACGATTCAAGCCCATCCTCATCATTGTTTTGTGATTGGTTTTAAGAGGTGCACACCTGCAGATCCATGAAAGACTATAGTGGGCACGATTCATACACAAACATTATACTCGAGCGTTACGTGCGCCTGCGATACATGCTAATGTAGTCTCCGCCTCAGAGAACATGGGCACAATAAAGGTTGCAGAACAGATTATAGTCGCAAAATGCCAACATAATTATTTCCGTTGCCGTAGAACGTCGCTTTCGTGATCGATTTTCGAATCTTAAAATTGTATGCTATTATTTGAAACGAAATCTTTTGCGCACGGATTCATTAAGGTTTCTCCCACGTACGTCAAGTTTATGGGGCTGATGAAAAAGTACTAGGTCCCCAAAATAATGTGTGGAAATTGTAGTGATGTTTTCTATTGAATTTATTTGGTTACAAATATTTTATTAAGTTACAAAGTTAATTACTGATTGAAAGAACCGGTAACTACTACAATATTTGAAATTTGTATTAATTGTGCTTCTCGACTGCCAGTGCTGATTGAGTATATGTCACAATGTGATTTCCATTCATCCCGTCTTAGCAAACTATTTACAATGATGCTTTGAAAAGTATTCCGTACACGAAGAGGGAAAAGTAATAATCAGACACAAAATGTGCCGCTGGAATACTGATACAAGGCATACAGATTAAAAATATTATTCCTAATTTGAGATACCGTGGTGACGAGATAACTCATATCTGCAACACGTGTCTGTTCATCAAATTGGTTGCTAAACGAGACTGTTCGAACGATGATTAACTTCTCCTGAATTTTTCTCCAAAACATATTGTTGTTTTCACCCATGCTCCTTGATGTGATGTTGAAATTGCCGTTTAATTGGTGAGCAGCTGCAACACCCTCTGTAATCGCTTGATTCACTAATCCAACAGTTGCAGCACCCACCCCAATCGCTTAATCAACTAATCCAACAGCTGCAACACCCACCCCAATCGTTTAGCTAACTAATATAACAGCTGCATAGAGAACAATCACCCAAACGTGAAGAGATAGAACAAGGCAGAACAAGGC
>VOMN01110734.1:0-25768 GCA_014899125.1 Orchestia grillus
AACTTGACGTGATAGAGGAAAACTGAGACCAGTTTTGGATTCAGCACTCCAAAATTACTTATTAACAACTGTCAAACCGAACTCACTAAAAGTGTGTTCCCCAGTGATCCGCGAAGAAGGCATGAAAATGGAAAGAAGCCACGCGGGCACGAAAAATAGAAGTCCGGGAGGCCTAGCTAAAACTGACGTGGCCTAATAATGTCCTCCTAGGGACACTAGTCCCCATAGCATAACATAGACAAACCTAAATAACCTAACCCTATGTCCTATGGCCTATCCTATGTCCCATGAGGGGGTTCTAAGAACGATAAAATAATATCTTGCCGCGCTGTGTACGGACGGGCCCGCACCTCAGGTGAAGACTGCATAACTCACGAGAACACAACACAGCACGTGACAGCGCGCTGAATGTGTCGCGATTACGGAAACGAGTAGCTGTGAGTGTTCTTAGGGCTTTCAAGCACTGAATGTTATGGGCTTGGGTTCTGTGTTGGGACCAGGATATTTATCTGTGGTATTCTGGCTAGCACAATTGGAGTACCTGGTGTCGATGTTTCCACTGTAGTCTGGTTTCTAGTGGATAGTATTGTAGTTGTATCGGGTTGCAGTTTTGGGTGCTTCACCAGAAAGCTGTGCAGCACCTCGATCATGGTCTAGTGATCTTTCCAGTTTGGGATACTTTTTCTCCCTCTGCCTGGCTAAGCCTTCATTTTCAATTCTATATTCTGGGCATTCCCTGTAGTTAGCGTGGTGTACTTGTCCACAACGAAAGCAGTACAGTTGATTGGTGCATTCAAACCTCTCGTAATCCAGTTCCCCGCATCGCGCACGTCTCATTCTCGCTGTGGTATCATTTGGCGACGTGGCCATATCGTTGACATCTGAAACACTGTTGAGGTCTCTCTCAGAGGGGTTCGACCATTTCGTAATGCAATACAGTTTAGGAGATTGCGCGTGACATTGGCTGGTCGGTCAATAGGGAAGGAGGAAATGAACTTTGGTTCTCGATATTGAACTTTATTCCCTTCAATCCATTTGAGTCGTGGTTCTGCGAACAGAAAGGTAGCCTTCAATCTATATTACAAATTAAATATGCATTTTAATTTGTCTGCTTAATAAGTAACACGGCTATCTTTTAACTTGATAATAAGGTTTGACAGTAACGTCTATAAGAACATAGAAACGCAATGTTTTAGAGGTTAATATTTGAACGACACTTGGACACCCATGGTAATTTTAACACGTTGACTTCGAAGTAGGTCATGTATGGTACACGGGATCATCTAACCTAACCTAATGTAACCAAAGCACTTTTATCTATAAATTTCGAATTTTCGAGTTTTCTTCAAATTTATGTTCATCAATTGAACAAGCTAGTTCTGATTAGAAAGAAAATTAATAGAGTAACTAAATTTGTGAAACCAATATCCTTCATTTTAAAATTCACAGTAGAGATATTTGTCAGCGTAAAATTTTACCTGTGTGGAGAATCGGAGTCAACGTGTTAAAGGGGCATCAGTCAGCTGTATGAGGTTAGGTTATGTGGGTGCTGTGCACTTCTGGACAGCAATAGCGGTCGTCCACAGATATACTATTCAGCCCTGAGTAGTGAAAACACCTCGCACAAAGTATTGTTTCAGTTATAGAATTTTACTCTAACTTCCATGACTAGTTCACCACAGGTGAAACGTGAAGCATCCTTCCAGTCGGTTTGGCTTAAAGTTAGGTCACGCTTACGTCCTCTCACTTTCTGGCAGCAGACATATGAATCATATGTAGCGATAACATTTTTGTTTCTGTCCTAAAAAATATTACACTAATATTTAGGTTACACAAATATTCTCCTAACACCAGTTGCGAGCTAAATGTATAATTAGCATGGGGTAAGCTGTTGCGTGTGTAAAAGTTAGGTCACGCTTTGCATGCTCTCACTTCATGACGGCAAATATATGAATCATATATGAAATAATATTCACGTCTTTGTAAACATTCCTACAACATCGGGACAGCAAAGGGGGGGAAGTAAATGTTGACGCTAAAACATGGGAGGTTCTGCACACCGCTATACTATCGAAAATTAAAATACACAGTAATAATTGGAAGATGTTAGATCATACAGTATTTGATATCTTACCGTAATTTACGGTTTACCAGCCTAGAATACTGGTTTCTTTAATTTTTTTGATCACCTCACATCCCACACTCTTTTTTTTTTGGAGGGATTTGCAGCTCTCCGCTCGCACGCTCCGAGTGTTGCCACTCGGTTGTCGCTACTACAATTCGTAATACGTGGGTTACCACGACAGTACATGATAGTTTATGTTTTTAAATTTGAAACATGAAAATCTATGCATTTGTGACAATTAGTTCGTTTCGCTTTAGTTCGATGCACCGGAAGTCATTCACTCTGCGGTCGCAGTGCTGGTCCCTCAGTTCGTCCTCTGCGTGGCTCCGAACGACTCTCCTCAGGACGTTCACGGTGCGGAGTAATCAGTGTTATGGCTTTATACTTTTGTTCATGTGCCTATCTACTCAGGCTCATTGATTGATCGTGAGACTCTGAGGAGAGAGAGCTCTTTTCCCATTATGGTATCTTTGCGGTTCTATTTGCTCGCGGATACTTCAATCGACATGGAGAATGTTCAGGTCCCTGTCGACCCTTGGGAAGGTTAGGCAGAAGTATTTTGCAAGCAATGAACGGTTTCTTTTGTTATAGTGTCCAATGGCATATTCTGTCGCGTAGTCCGCAGCTTCCAGCGAGGTCTATTCGCACCCTTTAGGACATTGTCCTCCCCTTTGATCTCTCTGTCGAGTTCAAAGTTTCCACCCTTGGCGGAGATTCACCACGCTCGTTTGCATGCTTACGGTTGGCAGGTGTGGCGAGTATTGATGTGCCCATCCTAGCGAGCTGCGGCGCTGCATCAGCCATCGCACCTCCCCGCCTCACTGATATCGTTTGTGTTGGCTCTTCACTGTAGCTCAGTAATCATTAAGTTTAACGGACCTGAGAAAATATTAAACACCCCAAGAACGTGGGTTGCCCTATACTGGAAAGCTTCAGGGGGCTTGTCCATGATGTTGGTAGAGTACACCAACAAAAAACATTTTAACCTGGGCCCTTACCGGGCAAGGGCCCCCCCTGAGCACAGCATCTACTTTTAGTTTTAAATAAATGATTCAGAATTACAAAATTAACGATAAATAATAAAATTACCCCTTTATTAAGAGCCACCGCCCGAATTTGTTCTAACCTAAGACACCCAAAAGGAAAAATATTAGAAAATTTTTTACCGCTACGATGTAAATTGCACTTCACAACAGCTGACCATACCAACGGTATCACCTCGGGAAGATGCACGTTGGCCGGGTACGAGTATATCAATTCTAGTACCATTTATCAAATTATTGTCTTAGCTTATATATCTCCTCTAACACAGGAATAATCACTCATTTGATACCAAGAGATCAAACTAAAGGGAACAGTGAAAATTCCAGAGAAATTATTCAGAGCCCTTCATTCCAGAAAGATGATACTCTCTAGAATTCAATTTTCGATGTAACTTGTATAACAATTATACAGCCCAATATATGCGAAGGTTGTAATGAAATTTAGTTTTCTCATAGTTCTTACGCTCTAAAACTTAAGAGCATGGAAATTTCCGGACGTAGTTGCTTCCGACTGAAGAGCTGACTTGACTGCCTCTTTCCCCCTATCACGGGCTGACATCTGCTTTGCTGAGCCAGGCCGTCTCTTCCTTGATTCTAATCTAATTCGTAGTGTCCAGTTGCTGAGACTAAGTCCTTAAAAATGAGATAACTGTGGCTGACTTCAGGAACAATTGACTTCTCAATTGCTCTTTATTCCGTTAGCATCGGTGGATCATTAGTAGTTGATTAATGTGAAGCTCCTCATACATATGAAATGTGACCCAAAGAGAGCGAAAAGAAATGTTTTAGAGCGAAATGTACTCGTGATAGTACGAATTTTAGAAAACTTGATACCTTTGCACAGAAGTGTTCTCACACTGAATTTCCAGCGCATAAAAACAGCAAGTTAAGAAGTAAGAAAAACAAAGAATAATTAATCGGCGAACAAGGCATGAAAATGGAAAGAAGCAAAATGAGCATGGAAATAGAAAAGCCAGAGGCCTAGCCATAGCTGAGGTAACATAACAGCGTCCCCTAGGAACGCCAGTTCCCACAGCATAGGATAGACAAACCTAATCAGTTTTATTTCTACAACAAATTTCGGAAGATGCTTATGGAGAATCACCCCTGGAATGACACTTTCAGCTGCCAGTTTATCAATGCTGTAATACGTAAAAATGAACCACGAATAAATTAGGTTAATGAGACACTAGTGAAAGCGTACACAAGTTTTTACTGCGACAAAGCATCATATAAAAGCTTCTTTCAGACTCGAGAGCAATGGGTATTATGCACTACAAGTGGCAGGCAGGAAGCTCACGAGGTAAAAGATAGATTAGCCAATTTGTGAAAGTCAATTCGTGTCAGGTACTAACACCCTAAACTATACACAATGCATTTCACCCTCAGATATTTGACTAACAATGGAAAGTTGACAACGCAAGCAGCCTAAAATAATACATTAAACTCGAACCAACGCATCAGCTCAAAAAGTCTCCTTAGAGAATCTACAATGACCTGAAAATTTGTAAATGAAGTAGCCATTCAAAGTATCTACAATTCTCGCATAGGAAGCCAGTCGCCAAAGGTCGCTGATCCCTCGACGAGAGAGATCGAGACGTAAAAAATAAAACCAACTTAATTGCCTAACTAAATCCAGAATAATTAGCAACACGTATGCTCTTGCAGTGGGCAAGAGACGACCGGTCTGAAGTGATCCGGAAGGTACCTCCGAGGAAACGCCAAGCCACAGAAACAAAGTAGATCGTTCAGACCGCGTGAGGGCCAGAGTAACTACTGACATTCCGAGATAGTGGTCACAGTCAAGCTCAGTTTGAATACCAACGCAACCATTAGGGTTAATTGGCCACTAATTCTCTTCACTAATATGAAACTCGTATGAACCAATCAAATTGAAGCTGAGGCCCAAGAGTGGGAATTTTTCAGTAACGTCTAAAAATTGGCAATGGAATATTCAGAGCATATTCATCTTGATCCTACGGATTGATGGTATAGAATTACATACTCGTGATTGTTTACCATACGATTTTTAAAATGCGTACCGCCACAGAAGCAACGAAAAAATTTGTCAACGGTACCCGAACATATACATAATGCATATGCTTGCTGGCGCTTGTCAGCTGCGGTTATGAGTTCTTAACGATGACTATTTGCGACATATCCGAAAAGTCTCGCTCCACTCTGAATGATGGACCTTTTGACAGAGGCTAGTGTGTCGGATACAGGGATAAATTTGATGTCATAATAAACTATCTGAGTTGGGGAAACAACAAGAGGGAACATGGATTCCACATGTGCTCACACTTTTCCGTACAGTGATCTACCACCTACAGATATCTTCAAATTAAAAATTAGCACTTATTTCAACAACGCATTATAAAAACTGATAAAAAATGGATCGATATATTAGAACAAAATGAAACAGGCTATGGTTATCATTCAAGTAGAGGCCAGTACAACATCAAAAGTAAGTCCGTTGGAATCCCTTTGTGTTTGATAAAAATGAAAAATAAGGTTTGTACATGCCAGTAGCACATTGTCGTTGGAAATGAGTGATCACCTTCACCCATACTATCCAACTTAACACATATACGCTTATTCAAATCTGTTCAGGTTAAAACGAAAACGCTTCTCGATACCCTACCAGGAGTGCAAATAAAGACCCAATCGTACATCGTATATTGGGATGTGGCATATCTTTCTTAATACACGCATAAAAATCAATTGAGCCAATCCTGCATCAACGCATAGCTTAGATAAAGTGGTATTTGTTTGTAGATATGGCATGAAGAAACGTTATACAACAACCTTCAGACGTTCGGTGACATCGACAATCAATGAAATACTGGGTGTCACAAAACAACATTACCCGCAGTTCAATCGCTTATTAAATGTCCATTAAATATCATATAATTTGCGTTCAATGTTTATAACGAACCACATGACCGTCTCTATGTATTCGTTACTCAGTTTTACGATGACTTATACGATACTAGGAGCGACCTAGTTCAACACAGGCATTATGACGAATCAAAGGATTGTAGCATATTTTCGCGACACCCTGTACACGACCATTGTCTTACCCCACAGACGTTTTTCATAATCGCCTTATTGAACAAGAGTTTTTTCAGACGGAACTGGTACAGTGTAACTCTGTTTTACAGCGTCTATTTGAAAAGAGACCCATATTTTTAGCATTATTTCTGAGAAAATTCTACATATTAACACAATAATGAACAAAACATATGATACTGCTAAAATGAATATTAAGTATTCCCCATTCAGTGGATGTTCTGAAACCGACAGCACTTGAAATAGTATTCACAAACTAGACGAATATCGTACGCCTACTCCGTAAAGCCAAGACCATAGTTAAGGCACATACCAATACCGAACTATTATTTCATGTACAAACATCATTACTGACCACTAATTTCATTCTGGTATCGTCATCAACTGTTTTATAACGAACGCCCTCTAATGAAACATCAAGAGTAAATAAGACTTTCTTGGCTGCATCTATAAGAGAACAAATAACAGTAGTCGCATGCAGCTTTAACGCAACGACAGAAACGTAAACCGACACCAACCTACGGAAAAAGTAGACAGCAAGTAAGATTTTAACTAATAACTGCATGGAAGAAATCCAGCACTGAAATATTTTACTTACTGCTACCCAGGAACGAGGGTCAATAGGAAAAAAATTGACAGCACTACGCTACTGTGTAGCGCAAGGCTTCCAATGCACTTGTGAATTGGCATGTAATATAATATAAAGTAGTAATAGAAAAATTGGAACGCATTGCAGTACACATTAAATTAGGTGTCCCTAGACGACAAACTCTAAATAAAATGGAACAAAGTTCAGACTGAACTCGTTACTCGTATTTCACGAAGCACAAAAGCTACAAAATATTTTAAGTTCAAAAGTAATGCTACTACATCATCCAAATATTTCTCCTTAACTTATAACTGACTAGAGACAAACGGTTATAAGAGAAATCTTTGGCATAACCCCGCGACTACAATTAGGCTCAGTTGAACCACGAGTTCAGAAATTTCGGGATGAAAGTTATATTTTCTACAACCAAAATTAAGGAAAGGAAAAGTGAGAGACGACACAAGAAAACAAATCAAATGAAATTAGTTCGAGCTGAAAGAAAACATGGGTACTAAGGAACCGAAATGAGCCCCTGAGAAGGAAGGACTCACAGCACGTGGACGGAACGCTACAATATCACAGGGCCACGCAGAGCATAAAGTCGAAAGTGAAGCTCCCGCGGCGTATGAATTCCTCCATTTGTCAGGACAGTCGTAATAATATTTCGAAAGAGCTAGCGTACAGAGTGAGCTGTTGCCACAACTAGGGTGCGTTCTACGATGAGTAATTGCAAGTATGTGCCTAGCTATGAATAACCTATTCTTTTATTTTCAGATACGCGTTATGCTGCACATTATATGTTAATAACACGAAAGAAACAATGTGTCAAATATTTGGAACATCTTAAAATAAGAAAAATTTGCCACACGGTCAATTGACAGAAAGAACAGCGATACTAGAAAAGGTAAACTCGACACAACCTTCCCTCTTTGCCCACCACGTTACCTAGGCGATCATCAGGGCGGATGGCTGACAGACAACGAAGTTAGGGGTTTCAACCCCGCGCGCCCTCCCGTCAGAAGACGCAAGAGATAAGGGTGAGCATCAATTGGGATTCATACTGCAGCTCCGTTTCAATACAAATGAAATTGACTAATGACTTCAACTCGGAGAATGGTCGTTGCTGGTAAAACGTGAAAGCTTGTTAGAGTAATTGAAGCTAGCTAAGCAACAAGCACGAGAGTCGAACAATGCGATAAAAGAAAGGCGAGTGCCGCAAAAGTATTCGTTGATATTATTAAACAGTGAGAAATGGCAAAGCAAAAATGGATGTTCTAAAAAATGTTACAAGGAATTCAGAAAAACGAAAGGTTAGACACTTCAAGAATGAAAGAAAAAATGAAAATAAAATAAGAAAAAGAGTTAGTAGGGTTACTCGCTCGAAAGAACGAGCTTGCAGGGAAAGTCTGCAAAACCACCGAACACTGAAGTCATAAGATAGGAACTCACACAAATGAAAATTCAACAATGTAGTACAACGCATAAAAATTTTCGGGACGGTAATGTAAAGATATAACAAACAAATTCTTAATAAAATTGATCCCAGTTCAGACTGAACTCGTTAAGGAATTACAGTGCTAGACAAAGGTTTACTCTGGGTACGTGGTTCACCACTATTATCTTCCTTAGTTTTACGGGCTGTAATTTCTTAAGGTCTCTTTTAACATCACTTTAAACACGCTTAAAAGTGCAACAAGGCCTACCAGACCGCTGTATCTGAGTGAGTTGGTATTGCGTCGTACCCTCCCTCTCTGCACCAAGCAATGCAACACCTCGCAACAAGATCGCTTAATTCAAGTTGGTTGGTTTTTTTCCTTAATTAGCGCACCTGTTAGGGGACCGTAATATTAAAAAAAAAAAATTCCGATGGGACGAATCTGTTTCTAATTTGATACACTTACGTCATTTGATAAAATGAACACATTCTGTACGTGGTAAATTTTTCGTTTCGTTGAAAGAAAACGAGTTTTAACAAAATTTTATGTATTTCAATGTAGCGAACGAAGTTTTTAACAGGGATTAAAAATTTTAAATTTCCAAGGATTTCAAAGAAATGAAATTTTTTACCTTTTACTCTATAATTTTTACAATTTTCAATAAGATAACAAAAGTGCTTAAACTATATTTGCATTGAAATTTCCCGTCGAATGAGCTCCGTTTCATTATTGTACAACAAAAACTGTAGGAGCCTTAGGCTTTCAAATGAGAACATTTATATTTTCCAGAAAATCAATATATATATATATATATATATATAAACGACCTCTTATGATGTAATACAAAGTAAATCGAAGAATTAATAAAAATTACTTTTAGGGCACTACAATGGTGCCTACAAGGTTTATGTGGGCCAATGCAAACCGGAATGATAGCACCAGCTTTTTGGGGGTTTGGGAAATTGCAGGGCGAATGTCAGCGGGAAGGGGAAATTTGATTACCATTTTTAAAGGAAGACAAATTAACAAAATTACACTCCAGAGTTAGACATTCCGTCGTATTAGATGTATTACATGTGTGGAATAGTACGAACAATATCAAATGGTGATATCCAGGATATTGTAATAAAAACGATAAGTTCTAAAACAAATAAAAAATCAAAATCTATTTCTCGTTTTCCGTACCATCTGAAACCATAAAATACACTCATCAAAGTAAAATACAACATTCCAGAAGAACAAAGCCAAGTGTGCATATAGTTTCATCTGTACAGCGTCTGGAAGACCCTCAAGTCCTACTCCCCATTTTCAAATCCCACAACTCTGGTTCCAACCCTCGGAATTGCACGAAATTTTGACACATGCTTCAGTGCACACTATTGAACGATTTAAAGCACAAAAACAAAAATCTATATTTTTCGACGAAAAAATTCGGTCTCCATTGGCATGAGAGAGGTAATCTGCGCAATGGTTGCGGACGATAACCGCCTAACTTTCTCCATAATAAGGCCGCAAACACTCCCAAATTACGAAAACCCCAATCAAAAAAATATCGTCCGGCAGGAGGACAAACAAAACAGCACAATCCTCCCATAACCGCAGCCAAAACGACACTTAACTAGTGCTTGGCAAGTTGGCTGACGAAGTTGGCAACTGGAGAATGTAGTGACGTCATGCAGAGGGTGCAAAATTTTGACTGAATTAAATCACCCTAAGCCGTACCATTTTTTATTGCATAAAAGTTCAATACGCCCCCGCTCACCCTATGTAAACTTCTGTCAAGCACTGTAAGAAGAAAAAATGCAGTGGGGTTCTCGCATCGGAAGATAAAGTGTGGGATAGTTACTTAAGCATTATTCTAGTATAAGATGAATTGAATATCGCAACGTAGAGTCACAAGAGTGAGATGTGAGTAACAAAGGAAGAAATAGCGATCTAAAAGACTTCTTTGGTGAGATTGCGGTTTAGTCTCTCTTGATACCTCAATATAATTGCTTCACTGCGGTTGTATAATTGCATAACCAAAGGACAAAATCAGTGTGTGACCCCGCCGTCTAATATAGAAAGTGCCAATAAGCTCAAATGGATCGCTTTGGGTTTACACATTGTGCGTAGTAAATGCCTGCTTAATGAATTATTTTTAAACTAAAAATAAAGAGCTTGTCCGAATACAGCTAGAGAGGTGCGATTGGTTTCCAATAGCTTGGGCAGGGAAACACATTTGTGTGACACAAAGCTTGCTTATGTATAAATGGAGATAGTTGAAAATTAAACGGTATTTCCAGGTCGTAAAGACTTGAACTTGCCAGTATGAACGGTACTACTAAATCAGTTATAATGTATCTGCTCCTCATAAGAAAAAATAAAAAAAAATTCTAACGAACTACAGGAAGGTGTCCCAAACGAGCATTAGAACATGTCAGGAAAATTGAAACTATGCATTTTTCAAGTGAAACGAGAATATTGCATAAATGTATACGAACATCAAGAGGAAATAAAAGTAGACATTATAAGCCTCAAAAATTATGTTTCGTTAAAAACGGAACGAAGTCGAGAGGTCAATCCTAGGGATAAGGCGCTATATACGGAAGTGAAGATAGAGTTTGCTATTATTATGAATTAAAAAATCGGTTTAAATGAACAGAGCTACTTCACTAGAAGTAAATATTATACAGTTATGGACTGAAGGACAGAGAGAAAAACAAAGGACTTGAAGATGATAGGAATTTAGTTTAATAGTGCGACGTAACAACGTGCGATGGAGATGTGACGGAATTTACCGCATGAAATAAACTTGAGAGTACTTCAGTATTTTAGGCGTTAGAGATAATGAATAAGCAGCGTCTGGCGGGCAGAAAATGATCAAGAAATGAGATGGAGACAGGAGAAAGGTTTCGATGTAAATTTAGAACGAGATAAGCGTAAGAGAGCAGGGTCATCTTAACTGCCCCGGTGCTGCTGATAGCCCGAAATGTAATGAAATTAACACAAAATCTACCATCAATCAAACCATGACACCCAGCACATATTAAGTGCACAACAAAGAGATGACATTTAATAGCACACCAAGCCTACTTATGCATTCAGTAGAGCGGTAGAAAGGAACCTCAACAACGTTTTCGGCCATCTATTTGTCTCCCATGAGGTATTATTACTCGTATATGCGCCACAATGTGTATCTTCGAAATTCAGTTTCACAATTTTGTGATATATCATAATAATAGGTCATAACTTATTTCTAAATTAGTCCATTCGAGGCTCTACTTTTTGTTAAAGCTACCACTTGCTAAATTTGTACTAAATGAAGAGCTTTAACCTGCTTCTATTCGAGCACAGCGACCACCCCAGTGAAACTCGTTACGCGTCTCAGTGGCCCAACACGGGCTCTAAAACTTCAGCATCTTAGGCGGCTCAACTCGCTTCTCCAACAATACAGCTCCAAACACCTCGAAGTGACCTGTAAGCAGAGGTGGGCAGCGCTACTTTGAAATGTAGCGGCCGCTACATTTCAAAGTAGCGCTGCCCAGCTCTGCCTGTAAGACCAGTAAAAATAAAACAAATGAAGATATGCGTGCACAACGTAGGTCCCACGGTAGGCCAGCCTTTCACAAGGAAGGAAAAAGGGAAAAATAGGGATTGCCCAAGTATGAAGCTAAGCCCTTAACAGCCTCATGCACAAGTGCACCCGATTCCGCAGCGAGTAACTTGGGATGGTAGACGTTCGATAACAGACGATGCTAGTATGTCTTTCCCCGCCCGTGTAATACTTACCTACATATTACTTCAGAGCATCAAATCTTTAAGATCAATTAAACTCAAAAAACCCTTTTGAGTACGCCCCACCAACGGGTTTCACCTTGATATATAATGCTACTGTTTTAAAATATGGACACACTAAATCCAAATTCGATCCGTCAACAGAAAATACAACACGTTTGGAGCCGTTGGTTTATACAAGAATGGATGGTCCTGAAACTGTAAAAGCACGAGAAAGAAGATTGTACCGTTGACATGCAAATAAGAACGCTAAACATGACTTGAGACTCTGGACCTGAATCACGAAGTTACTCATAATTCAGGCAATACTGCACATCAACAGCTTCTTTCTTAAATTAAAACTTTGGCGCCCGACGGCGGCTACAGCCGTCCAAATAATTAACAGTGTAATCTGAATAACCATAGGGTGGGCGAGGGTGCTAAGAAAAATTTTTTGTGAGCTAGACAAGCGTTCGAACAAATATTATAAATATCACATGAACTGGACAATGAACTGAAGAGCCTATAAAATACAATGAGAAATAATCGCACGATATAGATAGCGCCTCGATCAAATACGAAATATGATGAACCAAAATAATTACTCTCTGAGTATAAGGAGCACCCAGACTACGGAATGCTAGTGCTAGCATTGTTTCAGAATATATTTAGTAATAAAATAGACAATTGACAGTTATACAATATACGTCAATGGAAGTATTACGGCGGACAACTGACTGCATTCGAAGCTATCATAAATGAGTTACGCAGAATATTGAATGAGGTCCCCAGGCATGAATAACAAAATTATTTTCGGAGGTAATAGGTGCGGACTACACAGGAATTTTCTGACAAAAAATAGGTAGTCAGTCATGACGAATTTAAGAGTCAGACGCAAGAAGCCAGGTGAATCTTTGAGAGTGAACTGCTATTAAACAGATATTGTAGTATAAGACAAAAATGATCAAAAATAAAACATGGAAGAAGCCCTGAAAGAGAGGCAGTTGAGTATCCCACAGTACAACCTGGTATGTGCATAATTAATCATGGGAGCAGTGTGGATAAAACGTCAATAAATTGGCAAGATATAATTAGCTAAGCACATAGAAAGTCAGGTCGTGCGATACTAGTTAGGTTTTATCCTCGCCAGGAAGTTAGAAAAGCGCTTCAACACAAATTAGAACCAGTTGCAAGCAAGCGAGAGCACAATAGTTGTTTCTTGAAGAGTGACATCTGTGCCATATACTCAGAAATTACTGCGACATCAGTGTCACTACGTCTCATGTCACCACGTTTCTGAGTGTATGTCACAGGATGAACACACTGGCCACTTCCATCATCTATATACAATCAGACAGCTCCAGCCCATCGTGTTAATGCACCATGGACGGTCGCCCTCCCTGAACATGCAGTACGAGCCTATTCGCACTGAAATTAATAGACCAAAAGAATCATACGATCCCGTTTTATAAGGATGCTTGATAGTTATTCGTTAATAGCTAAATGCAGTCTTATTGCATATACATACACGTCAGACGGCAGCTAGTTTTTTGTACGAAGTTAATGCAGCCTTATCACCAAAAAAATTTGGTCGTTATGAGGTTAACATATAATACATAACCGAGCAGTGATTTGCGGCGAAAGTGTATTGAATTTAGCTGCTCACAGAGCTACACAAGCGATATGATGCTCACTCGCAGCACCGTTGGCGATTCGAGGCACACATCACTTGGCACCATAGACTAAAGCGTCAGAAGCAAGCATGTATCAAACCCCACTCACGATTACACGACATGGTAATGGTTCTGAAGTGCATAGAACAAAATTTTGTTGCACTGAAAATGACTGTATGCGATTTTGGTTAGGTTATGCGAAAATTTTATCAGTATGTGAATAAAAACCGATCTACACAGAGATTGCACGTTATAGAACGGTAGCTGGAAGACCGTCGAGTTCTTGACGCGAGATTACACAAATATGTTCAGAATTGAGCAGTGGGCGCTCGACAGTTATTAACTTTAGCAATGTGCAATACAACCTCAATTTTTTTGAAGCCAAAAATAGAGTGAAACAATTAATTTGCCAAACAATAATGGATCACTTCGGATGAACTGTGGAGATGAAAGCTTGCAAATATATAAATATGATTTATTAAACTGTATCACACGAACTGGAGGCAAATATTGTGATAGTATCTTCAAATCTCTACGAGTTTTATTTCATTCCATGAGGACTATTTTTACATCAATTTAAATACATATATTTTGTATAAACAATGTCTGCGTTTATTTACCAAACATACTGCTCAGAATGTCTGCTCTCAGCAGCGTAGTGACTGCCCAGCTGCCGAGAAGCTGGTGTGGCAGTGAAGCAGCAGGACACACTCTGCCGTTCCTTAATTGTTCCGCAGATGAACACTTTTTTAGATAAAGTTCTTGGAGAGCAAAATAGTTCTTGAACGGAAGTGACCTCACCAACTTCTAAGAACAGACTTCACACAGAAATTTCTAGTGCCATGTCTCAATCAGCAATAAGCTCTACGTGCATCTACAGCAGAAGTTCCATGTGTGTCTTCAACAAAATGTTCCAAGTGTGTCTTCAACAAAATGTTCCAAGTGTGTCTTCAACAAAATGTTCCAAGTGTGTCTTCAACAAAATGTTTCACGTGTGTCTTCAACAAAATGTTCCAAGTGTGTCTTCAGCAGAATGTTCTATGTGCATCTTCAGCAGAATGTTCCATGTGCGTCTGCAGCAGAATGTTCATTCTATGATTTTGTTTCATGCAGGAAGTTCTCAAGCTCGCCGGTATCCTCATCCAAAGTGACGTCTTCCAGCTTAGTAGACAGCGGCGTCACAACTCCTGCATCAACGTGATGAATAACGGATGCATTAATATCACGATTGAACGGAATATTTCAACTTAATTTAGTGACCATTTATGATAAACAGAACTCAATAGATTACTTGTTAACAGTATACAGTGAGTTAGGAGCTCCAAACAGTTCATTATGTAAGAAATATTTCAATAATACATTATTGAGTAAAACATTTTGGCATCCCTAGCTCGAATCGTCACACAAATAGAATGAATTTTTAATACATTGCTTTAAAGAGGATAATAAACAAGGAAAAAGACGGTCAAGACTCTCTGAAATAGTACTAGGCGTTAAATTATACGAAGCACAAGAATGAATTGAGGCAGACCTAGCTATGATCACCGTTTTTCAGCTCAAAATTCAACACAACAGGTAAAGAATTTCAGTCACCGAGAACAACCTACCTTATCTGCTGAATGAATTTGGTCAAGTTATTCTCGTTTTTGTAATGAATCCATGAAAAATTCACGAATTGGATTGTTTCAATATTATGTTTGCTGTTTGCGGATGTCTCCTCTCGTCACTTCGTTGGTAGCTTGTCTAATCCCTCAATTTGGCCCAATGTAAGTTGAAAAAGTCGTCACGAACATTATTACTAACTTTAACTCAGAAAATTTAATCCACTTCAACCTTGAAATGAACGAGAAATAGAAATCAACTATGGGAAGGCCTTGTGAATATTATGGATGAGATAGAATAGGAGAACCGAATTCCGATATTACTTCCTTTGAGACTTTTACTGATTTTGGCTTTGTGTTAGCATGAAGAAGCATCGTATTTCTCTTATTGGGAATGTTGAGCATTTAATTTTTGAATCGTCTTATCTTCTACACAATAAAATGAATACCTGCGAATCATTCGAGGGACCTTATAATATTTCCTACTGTCAATTCTTTCTAGAAATGTGGCCAAGCAAGAAACAAGAAATATAACGCACAGTGACGAAGTATCGGGCATTGGAGAAAAAGGAAATAAATAAAGAAAAATAAACAGAAAAAAGGAATAAAAAATTGAAATTGTACGTGTTACTAAACAATATTTCTCCATGTCACTGTTCTCAAGGAGGCGGCTTCACATCTACAAACTTAAGAGCATTAAAAGGGGTTAAGTCTGGAATATTTTAAGGTTAATCACTCTACCTTCTTCATTTCTAGACTTAAATAACCATTTTTAGACATTTAGGTGACAGTGCCTATCAGTTCAAACAATTTTGGTACAATAATTGCAGTTCAAAGTAATGGCGTCTCCAACAAGTGTAATGAACGCAGAGCATACGTTCAAAAAAAAGAAATTTTCAAGAATACTCTTATCTCCCCCTCGTAGCCCATTAAAAGAAAAACTTAATTGTAAAGACAGAGGCGAACAAGCCTGAATATCCACGCTCGAGAGAGAAAAACCGTTACTGCAAGGGAAACATCTTACACATACGACAAGTATCAATCCGATCAAACATCTACTCGAACGAACTGCGTCCAAACGAAGACTACGTAATGTCACATTTCCGAGTATATTTAAAGATTTTATTGGATAGTCAGACACACCTTGTGTTTATCTGTTTCAGATTTGAATGCTAACTGCGCCCTTCTTTAGGATTAGGATATCATTATTAATCATAAAAATCTTGACGTGAATGTATCGATACGGTAAAAGAGTTAACCCTGACTGGGGAAGTGAGCGACGCCCGAAAGTTGGGGACGGCATGAGGTTTATCACTCTTGCCGGAGACGCGGTCCGTGAACGTTATTGCGTAACGTGCTCAGCCAGCGAGCACTTATATCGAGGGGCCGTTCACCCTTCAAGATGTGATTCCTCATTTAAAAGTCCTCACGATCAGACTCTGAGGAGTCCACATCCGCAAATCACGCGTGTTGTTAATCTGAGGACGAAGTTGCGTGTTTTTCACCAAAAGTCTCTACTGTCCCAAAGTCCTACCACAGACATGGCATATCTGCTGTGGATTTGCATTTATCGTCTCTTTACCAGCACATCACCGAAAGTTACGCAATGTCCCCAAGTCGTGCTTTTTTCATCAGCTTCTCTTTCAGCGTCACATGGCTTGTAGGTCATGTCTCCAGTGTTCACGAATAAGTTTAGCTGCAATTCGTTAACGTCCCAATCATATTCTCACTGAATATTGACCACCCTCTAAATGTCCCGGATAGATTCATTACTTCAATGTCAACTCGATAGAATTTTGCATCCAATATTATCAATTGGAATAGGGTTTATTCATTAAAACAAGAAACCTCTGGTGGAATCATTTGTGTTCTGAATAGTAAATTTATAGCTGAGCGTTTAAAAGCTCTGGACAACTTTCCTGAGTCATCTTTTTCAAAGTTTGTTCGCAAAATTAGACGACAAGCTCATTATTATGAGAAAAATGAAAATAGAAACCTCAACCCAGTAGGCCTTGACTCTGATACGCTTACCATTCCTTTCACATCAACGGGTCAATCTAAGATAATTTGCGAGAAGAAAAATATGAACTAAATAATCAAAAATAAGTGATCGATTAATATGATGAAGGTTATTGCGTTGAGATATAACAGTTACTGCAGGTGGTGGCAGCCTACTTTGAAATAACTTAATTTCACCTAAAAAAAACGAGTTCGTATGGTACTCAAATCTGGAAGAAAAATATACCCCAACGTATTTAAACCCACAAAGTAACAGTGCTACACATATATCTACCAACCCTAAACAAGTACACAACGAAAATGCTGGCAGCGGTCTGAGATAGGTAGCAGCCATAGCACAAGAGCAGATGACTACTACGTTTAAATTTCACGTGCCCAAGACGATTACTGTCATATACACAAGAGTCCTCTCCATAAATAAATTTTGAGGTCCCACTACTAACTACGATATAAGAAACAACTTACGGTCAGAAACAGTGCCAGTTTCTTTATACTGCTGAAGGTCTTCCTGGAACTGTTCAGAGAATGTTTCTAGTCTCTGTCGTCGCTTCTCTTCTTCCAGACGCTCGGCCGCAGCCATCTTCTCTCTGTGCTCTGCACTCAGTTCATCTGTGATGCAAGGTATGCCAAGTGTAACCAAACATACAGTGTGTGAATTTTAAGACATTTCTTTATAAAACATAACGAATTGTAGCTTACAGTTCACGTAAAACTGCATAATTCATTGAAAAGATAAAGAGTAAGCCTGCGAGACATTCACAAAGCGTTGAACAAGCATGTGGTATGAGTACAGAAATAAAAAATGATGGTCACTTGAAACCCTAGTTCTGTCCTGAGTGGCAAAATTCATTAGTACTTCATGAAAGTACAGTGAACAATCTGTAATCCAGATTTAATGCGAAAATTTGGACAATTTCTTGGACCGGACACCTGTCTAAAAAATATGGATACTAACCAAATTGTACGACAAAATCCAGATTATTAAAATGCGACCGATGATATTTGGTGAAAAATATGTCTGGCAAATAATACGAAGTAGAATAAAAATTATTTGTTATGTTTTCAATATGAGTTTGCCTTTGTTTTCTACATACTTGATGTAGAGGTTAATTCTAGCAGGGATATTTTATCAATATGCACAAACATACAAAAAATTAGTCAAAACACAACTATCAATAATACGGATAGGTTTGCCCAGCCATAGGGTCCAAATTTTTCAAGGTTTACTGTAGTAGAAATTATTGACATCTCGATTGTCGGCATCGACAAAAATCAACACTTCGGCCAGGAATCGCCACGCAATGAAAATTGCCGATGTCTGTTTCTACTATACTCGAAATTTACCATGTTATTAAGTGCAAAAATTACATTGATTTGATACTGGCATATACGAAAGTTGAAGGGTATTATTGCCTGTTTGTAGGTACGTACATTTATATTTTACATGTTCATACAATAATCATTACTATTAATAGAAATAGTTGAGTTCATCAACGAGCTATGCTATTCCATAATAGTCAAATGTTATACGAGCATATACGCAGAGAATTTGATTAGATTAATGTGCTGACGGAATTTCGTTTTAGTTCGGGTGACACAACGGATCCTTAGACTATTTTAGAGCATATACGCGCTACTTGTCAGCGTTCACTTTAGTTCCGGCAACACTGCTCGGGCAGCCACGGTGAAGGACTAACGACGTCACACGCATCAGGATTCCAGTTAGCATAGCAGTGAATACAGGAGCCATTTACTCTAAGTGTAATCATTATTAACACAGCACAAGAGTACTATCGCCTATACTGACGAAGATGTTGAAAAATGGCTTCTGTTGTAGCACTGAGGTAGTCTAATGAAACTGGACCTGAATACATTTGATTTCTTCCAATATTATAACAATTTGAAAGAAGCATTAATTAAAAAATGGCGACTTCGTTTTATAATAGGCTTAAAGACTGTATATATAATAATTGTCTCTCGTGAGTTAAATCTACACAGAAATAGAAGTTAAAAATTTCACTTTTTAGATTTGAGACCTGAATAATAAAGAATTGTCACGGACAAAAAAAAATTAGCATGAAAAATCGTAAAAATTTAGAATCGGCATCGCTGGTAAAATTATAGCTATCAGAAATCTACGACCAAGAAATACACAATAAGTTAACACCGCTTGTCAAAGCAGCACACTTACACACTAATACGTCCACATAATCTCAGGATAGCATAAGAACAGCAATGTGCTCCCATAATCAGCAGACAAACTACCAGAGACGTAATAATATTTGAGCCCAATCACCTCATAGAGTGAGAGAAAAACTAATACAAGGTGCGAGGGCTATTTGAGGACATTTTTCGTATGTTAAATAAACAATACTTCGGCAAAAAAAGAATGCATTGATATCAATTTCTACAAATATCCTCGACCCTTCTTTACCAAATTATTCTATGATGCCACCTTTGGCTTCAATGACTGTTTCTAGTCGGGTGAGAAACCGTTGACAAACTGAAATTAAACGGCCCTTATTAATTTCAGACATCACCTAGACAATGGCCGCCTTCGGTGAGGACGTAGATTAGTCTCCCTTTCAACAACGTTCCACACGAAATAGTCCAAAGGATTTAAATCTGACGAGTTTGGATCCTCAGCAGCATTACCTCAAAGACCCTATAGAAAAATGTAACGTGGCATTACATGACCTTAACTTCTCGCAACTCCTATCACCATCATAGTTGCAGCTTGAAGTCTTTTCGTAAGAATGCCTGAAAGAAATTCTCTTTTAGCAGTAGTAAGGAAAACAGTAGTTTCGTAACTAAACATTTTTCGAGTTTGTAATGAACTGTAAATGACATGTTCTCATAAAGCCCTCGCATCCTGCGTGCATACCCAACCAGCTTGACAAGGTAAGAGATACAAACTAATACACATCCAACCCCCTGGCAAGGTAAGAGACAAAAACTATTACACTAGGTGATAGAAACACAGACCCAAAATGGACACGAAGAGCAGGACCAAGTCCTAGCCTGAGGCCTCACTGTGCAGCATATTGAGCTGGTGCTGCCGTCGCTCGACGAGCAGCGTAGCCTGCAGCTTCATGTCCAGTATCTGCTCCTGCAGTGTCGCCTCCTCCATCACCGCCTCCAGCTCACCCAATCCCGTCTCCACCTCCTCCAGCACGCTGCGTACTCGACCTGCGCACACCATCAATTCTATTCAGTCATCTATGTCGAAACACTAATGCAGCTACGGTGATGATTTAACACATTGACTGCGATACGACCCACTGGTGGGTCGTTTTGCCCCTAGGAGGATAGCATCATCGCAACCAACGTGTTAAAAGTGCTGAAGAACATGCGAAAATTGAGGTATAAGAAAAACTTAAAATTTTGAATCAGAGAAAAAAGTAACGAGAGACTATCAAATATAAGAAGAGAAACATGGATAAATATGGAGTTCACTGACAGCTCACCGTGAAGTGTTTATGGTAACATGTAAAAAATTGAAAGCCTTCAAGAGGTTCTCCACGCAACACAAAGTGGAGGCATGGTACAGGCAACATATGTCTTCCACTGTCGAGTTCCGTATTCCTGTAGACAGATACCTCGAACAAGCTAGTGATGCGGTGCGACGCGTCTAATCCAGTTTTACAACACGAGTTTCACTACTCCTCTACATCATCTGTACGCCTCAGACTCACAAAACCAAAGGCTAAACGTTTCGCCAAAGAAGATCATAACCGAAGGATACTCAAAATTGACGATAAATCAAAATTAAGAGCCAAACAAAGAAAAGTGATTGATATGAAGGTAAAGTGGATAATATAATCAAGTACGCTAAGTGGAATGTTTACGACATAGTGCATAATTTAAATAAATGAAATTCAGGTCATGCAAAAACAGCAAGGCTAGAAACAAGAATTAACATGGTTAAAGATTTTAATTAACAATGATAAAACGAAATTAGTGAGGAAATTGTCTGCTGAGACACAAGTGAAGAAAACTACTGCTCATTTTATTCTCAAAAAAAAAAGAATTTTATTTCAAACCATATAAAATGCTATGTCATCAAGAAATCTCACCGCAGGATAAAGATCAGCTGTTCTTATTGATGTGTATTGAGTCTGGTGTTGGTCATATAGAATGTCACATTTTTAATAAAAACTCAAACTATAAATCCTGCTCTATTCAATGAAACATATTTCAGCCTTCTAGTACTAATATTTTACAAACAGCATTTTTAAATCGGCCACTGTTTTTAGCGGACACCCTGTAGAAAACACCCAAATACAATTAAGACGAAGGGTTCTGAAAATTCCCGAGAAAAACTTGCTTCAGCTATACCCAAGCAAACAAAATTTTCACAAGCCTCATGAGAATTCAAGAAAAAGTATCGCTTCCGAAAAAAATGGTTCTACCTTTTGACGGGAAAAGAGGTCACCCAATGCTCCCTCTTCCTTAAAAGTTGTTTAACACGTTGCCTACGTATTGGGCCACCGGTGTACCAACCAACCAGTGTTGCGTAAGGGTTTGCCTGTGCACCAACACTTTTGATTTGTGGTTATAGAAAACTCTCATATATGAATTATATAAGTAAGCAAAGGCCATTATGCCGAGTAAATAGAAAGTGCAAAAATGACAGGAACAAGTCCAACTTCAAAGTACGAGAGTGTCGCCGAATTAAAATTTAGCACCCTTTATGAAACAGATTAGGTATACGCATTCATCTGTAGCGAACGATTAAAGAGAACCATCGAATTTAAATGCGACGACGCCGATTACCTCTATTACCTGGGACAGTACACGGCGGAATAGCGAGACAATAGAGCAAAGTTAGAGTCACTCCAACGATGCAAAGGTGGATGCCAGAGCGATAAGTTATTGAGGAGAGAATACGGGAACGAATACTCGGTACCCACTGCTTACATCGATAAACTAAACGCTCGGCCGCAAATTAGAAGTAAAGACAGATTCCTTGCAAACCTTGTCCACATTTCTCATGGGACAATTAAGAGTTACATGGAGAAAATGCACATGTTAAACCATTTAAATAATTCAAAGGAATGAATGACATTGTCCTTAAGCTAACAAAGGTGATGAGAAAGCGCAGGAAAGAACCAACCTTGAAGTTGACCGAATAATGGAAGAAGATTAACTTAGCGGAATTTATGGCATTCGTGAGTTGGTAATATACCTTGATAAACCAACCAGTGATCGGAATTGTTAACGATGCAACTACAAAGCAACCGAACTTCGTTAAAAAGACAATCATGACTACAAAGGTGGAAGCACCGAAAAAATTTCTGAGGTTCACTAACGAATGTCTGTTTTGCAACTATTGTAAAAAAATTAATAAAAATATAGGAGAATTCAAGTTCTTCGAGATAGCGGTTCCTGGAAGGAAAGGCTTTTTAATAAAATTGAGCCAGTGCTACTCTTGGCATGGTCACATAGCCAAAGGATGGACGTACAGACGAGTACAGCATGCGTTTACACAAACATCCCACTATACAGCATGCGTTTACACAAACATCCCACTATACAGCATGAAAACTTTCCCCAATCTCTGAGTGCATTGACCAAAAGGGGAGTAAATAACAGATCGAATTCGCTGATGTAAGCACGAAAACTTGGGCTAGCAGCTTGAGTTGCGTCACAGGGTATTTTGCTGGTGCTATATGTAGTATTTTGCCCAGCTGTCCCGGTTATCGTGAAAGTTCATGGTGCAGGTAACCTTGTTAAATTCTATGAAACGCTAGACAGCTGCTTTTCTAGTTATTTCACGAGTAAATCCTAATGAAGGAATTAGGTGTAAAAGGATCAGAAGCAGCACTGAGGCTAACTAATATGAACACTCTTTCTAATGTGAGTGCGAATGTCGTAAATAATGTGGAAGTTAATGGTTTAGATCAGAATCTTGAAAGACGTTATCACAGTAGTCAATGCTTGACAAAATTGTCCTTTCACGGTTGATGACATTCGAACGTAAGAAATTATTGCTCAGTTCGAACATGTGCGAATGAACTGTTTAGACTCAAAGAAGCTGAAATTGGTTTACTGATAGGAATAAACCATCCAGAATTAATAAGAACTATGAAAGTAATTAAGAATGAATGGAATGCTCCTTATGCTTTATTGCATAGTTTAGGATGGGTATTCAATAAGCAACAGAAGCATTCGAAACAGTGTTTACGTTTAGAATGACAACATCTGAATATAAGGGACTCGAACAGCAGCTCGATGAGCTTTTCGCTAAAAATTTTGCCGATAACTTTCACTTTAAATTAGCTGTCGCAAACTGATCAAAAATGGTTTCATAAAATAAAAAAGCTGATAAGCTGTTATCCAAATGGTTACTATGAAATAGGCTCGACTTTAAAAGAAAACTATTAACTGCTGAATGACAGAGGACAGATAATTTCTTCTTTTATGAGTCAAATACGTCGTAAGGAGTGGGATCCTTCATATTTCAACGATTACAAAGAGTTCATGCATATGGTGAAACATTCAGGCTTATGGGAAAGAATTCCTGAATGACGAGCTTGAAGTAGATGCGAGCAAGTGCTGGTATTTGAGCAACAACGGCGTTTACCAGAGAGAAAAGAAAGATACACTTAGTTTTCAAAGCGTCACAGAAGTACAAAGGGGTGTTTTGAATGGCGTCCTCATACCTGGTCCTGATGTAGCCAATAATCTATTCCGGGTCTTTATTGGGTTCAGACAGAGTAAATTTTGAATCATGGGTGACATCAGTAAGATGGTTTATCATGTGAAAGTCCCTGTGAGGCACACTAGTTTGCTGTGATTTTTTTGGTTCGAAACGGTTAGTCTGGATTCCAAACCAGCACAATTTAAACTGAAGGTGCATCTGATTGGAGCAGATTGTAGCCTTTCAATTTTGAGTTTTACGCTGAAAAGAGTTCGTGAAGATTTCGATGCGAGTGACCAGTGTAAAAACGTAATCAACGATAGTTTATATGCGGACGATTTGTTGCTTTCGATAAATGATAGCACTAGCTATGTTTGCTATATGAGCTCGAGGAATCTCACGACAGAGGTGGATTTCAGTAATTTAGATAAGGAAGTCAAGTCAAAACCTGTTTCTCATTTGAACATAAATAATAATTATGTAAATTTAACTCCTGACTTGGGACCAGAACGTGCGCTAGGTCTTACATTGAATACCGCTAATTATGCTTTAGTTTTCGAACTGAATTTAGAAAGGAAACCTACGACTCGAGGCATTCTACCAATCATAAATGGCGTGTATAACCCTCTAAACCCTACTGGTCCGGCGATTGTGCCTCTTAAAAAAATATTTTAAGAATTTGAAAATTTAAATTGGATTGGAATGGAAACTTGATACATATATTGGCTGCTGGGTGGGAGAATTGGTCAGTAGATTTGCCAAAGTTAAGTAACTACGACTTTGATCGTTGTTTCAGCCCAATCTCAAGTTGCTCTCAAAAAAGTCATTTTTTGTGTAAGCGAGTTGGTGTATGGAAGGTGACGTACTTACGATCGGTCACCGAGAACGGTACGATTAGTACTTCGCCAATCATTGCAAAGGTGAGCCTAGTGCTCTTCAACAATTCAGTTAAATGTATAGCACGAATAAAATTGAATGGCGCTGGACTGTCAGTAAGTTTAAAAGCCGTCATGGATGCAGTATTGAAATTGCCTATTAAAGGCGAATATTTTTGGATTGATCATGCTACTGTGCTCAAATATATTAATAATGAACAAAAGTTCCAACGCTTTGTAGCTAATAGAGTAGCAGAGATAAATTTCTGTACGAAAAAATTTCAATGATATACGTCCCAAAAATTGTTATCCCGATGATCATACAAGTGGAGTATCGGTTAAACCACTTGTAGTATTAAATCCAGGGTTGCAGTCGGAGTTTTCAGAAGGGGTCGGAAGTTTTGGGAAGAGTCGGAATCGGACACGTAGGAATCATGGGAGTAGGATTTTTTTATCCGACTCCTACTCCCGAAGTCAAACTAAATATTGTTTAACATGCTTTGTCTCTTTATTTTTACCTGCTAAAGAAGTAAACACTCATGGTCTCATCTTTGACAAATTCTTAATATTAATCCTTTGATGCCTTCAATCAATAGCACACACAGACCAAAGGCTGCAATGAAGAGGAAACTTACTGAAGTCATCTCATTTTTGCTGAAAAACTATTAAATTTTCTTTTCCAACATGTCAATTCTTCAGTCTATAAGGTTGGTTCCTAACCTAGTTTATTGTATTTCCAATTTACCGATTTCTTCAAGTTTGTGCTGCTGTTACACAAATCATCAAGTATAGTTAAATGCAGAGTTATAGATTCTATAATGAGATCAATATACACAGGTTATTAAAGTAATTTGAAGAAATGTACATCATACTGAAGGCTTGGCATTTGGTTTTGTACGTCCTCGTCTCCACGGTACGTCCCCGTCTCCACGGTAC
>VOMN01110743.1:0-13545 GCA_014899125.1 Orchestia grillus
TTAAATTCGTATAAATACATGCATCAGAAGAGGTCTGGGTTAGTCCCAAATTTTTCAGAAATGTATCTATAGAGCTGTTACAGCACCTAAGAGCCTGTTTGAGTCCATAGATTGATTTATTTAATTAACACACCATGTTAGAATTCTTTTCCAGTCCATGAGGAAGTGCCATAGGACTGTGGACCATAGGAAGTCCATGAGGAAGTGCCCTTCTTCATCTAAGTTTCCATTAAGGAAAGCAGTGCCAACATCCATCTAATGGACATTCAAGTTATGATTTACAGCAACAGCAAGAANCATCTGATGGACATTTAAGTTATGATTTACAGCAACAGCGAAAACAGTTCTAATGGACTCAAATCTGGCCACCGGACAGAAGGATTCATCATAGTCAACGCCTTCAGTTTGCTGGAAGCCCTTGGAAACTAGCCTAACTTTATAAGAGCACATTCTACCATCAGCATCTAATTTTCTTTTAATACACCGTAATACGGCTGATTGTATCGCCCCCGATATATTGTTCTAGAAGGCTCACCGGCCCTATATAAAAGGTGGCGACACCGACGCAGATGTCACTTAGCAGGGAGCGCTATCAGAAACAACTTGTAAGCTTATCTGTCCAGATAGTCAACCGTANCACTCTCCAAATCTTTCAGGTACTTTGGGTTCTCTGTTGGATCTTCTTTGGATTTGCTGGTTTTCAGTCAGCTCAGCAATGACAGCATCTTCTGAAATCCCAGAGGTGGTTTCATCAGCAGATTTTTCAGGAGCAAAAGTGTATGTTTGCTTCTCTGACCACCCAGACGCATCTGTTTCCTCCAGACCTGGTATTATCCAATTTGTCTCTTTGAAGATGATATATCGTCTGAAGATTCTTTTTCCTTCTTATTCCTTATACAGCCAATAGCCCTTAGACACATTACTGTAATCTAGGAAGGTTCATTTTCTAGATTTAGAGTCAAGTTTTGGCCTCTCATTAGGAGAGACATGAGCATATGCTTCACATTAGGCTTCTGAAGATTTAACATCTCATATGGAGTCTGTTTACCAAGTGTCACAGTCAGAGACCTGTTCTGCATGTACACTACTGTTGCAAGAGCTTCACCCCCAAACTTTTTTGGTTATTTAGAGTCAGACAGCAAGGATCTAACAGCTTCCATCAAGGTATGGTTTATCCGTTCAGCCACACTATTCTGCGGTCGGTTGGGCACTGTCTTTTCATGAAGAATTCCCTCTTTGCAGAAATAGATAAAAAAAATTTTAAGAGATATTCACCATCATTGTCAGATCTAAGAATTCTAGCAGTCCTACCATACTGGTTTCAACACGTGCTTTCCAGTTAATAAATGTTCCAGCAAGAACAATTACCGAGGGTTTAACATGCTGGCAGTATACAAATAGGATAAAACATAATTTGAACAGAGCCATATAATGCTTGATTATATCATGATTAGGTAAAATGTAGAGCAATAGGAATAGATAAAACAATGGACAGGGACATAATATAATTATACTCCATAATAAAATGCAAAAACGTTCCTTTACATGCACATTTCAAAGGTGGGTACATTGAAGCTTATGCACAAATATGAAGCATAGATAGGAGTAGTATTTTCAACTGTATCTGTAAGAATAAAAGTCAAGGAAGAGAAGTTAATTTAATCATAGGACCTTTCACAAAGAAAAATCACAAAATAATCAATCTGAAAAACCACTTGCATTTATGATCAATGTATCCTTTTAAACCAAATATAAATAAAAACAATTGAAACCAGACTAGATTTTGCCAACATACCTACTGACATGCTGCTTATTTCATGTTCAAAGAGAAACCAAGAAAATTAAAAAAAACACAGAACACCCTGAAACCGAGTACACTACAATCAACCATTGCTCTGGGTAGCTTGGAACACTTGAGAACACTTGTGGATGGTTGGAAGGCCACCTAGCAATCCAACCAGCTCTAAAGGAGGTCAGAAGTCCTACACTCACTTAGTGGTGATGAGAGAAGCCACACTACCTTGTGACTGTTCAGCACACTTTCTACTTCAAAGATAAGACCAAAAACCAATTATGCATACCAAAACTACAATACAACACATATTAATACAAATAACACAAACAAGGTGGAGCACACAATCCTTCAACTTCCCTTACTCTGAAGAAAGTGGAAAGAAAGTAAAATTAGTTCCAATCTTCAATAAGTCAATAGTATTGAGCAGAAGACTGGTTAGAAATAAACAATTACAAAAAGTAAAAATGTAACCCATGCTGGAAACGTAGTTAACAAAGTATGGTCACTAGGAGCAGATCAAGAGAAGCTAAACCAATGCACTTTCTCGCAGAAGCTGGTTGTTCCGAATTGCAATGCAGCGCAGTTTGGCTGCATTGCAGCCAACCCAAGTGTTTCCTACCTGGCAGTCAAGCCCCTACAGCATGTTAACTCAACTATTGCTACAATTCATGAAATAAAACATGAAATGGGACATGAAACTTGAAATGAATTGGATAGTTTGTTTGCTCACTGCACATAATTTATCATCACATAATTGTTTATTGAAATCAATCATTAAATAAATGTATAAGAAAATTAAATATAAAATAATGTGTTGACACTATTGGTGTATCTAATGAAGTAAAGATACACACCAGTAAAATCAGTTTAGAGTAGAATGAATAAAATTAGCCTATTCACTATGGTTTTTGGAAATTACAACAAAAACCATCATTAAATTAGTAAAATGGTACAGGATAAAACACAACCAAGATAGATTGAGCATATCTCAAAACTAAAATTTGATGATAAAGAATGTTGCTTGCAATTAGCGACATCTACAAAACAGCTCAAATGGATGTTTTAGATAGAAAAATTCATATTTCTCTTTTAACTCTGCCCAATATTACACCAATAAAAGTCCTACATATAATTTTTCAATATTAATTGGGATTGAGACACTAAACTGTAAAAGAATCAGGACAAGAGTGAGCAGGCTATACAATGCACACCACTTTCTTTGAAGGCAGCTTAAAACCAAAGAAAGAAGAACCAGAGAAAAAGAAGAACCAGAGAAAAAGAAGAACCATAGAAAAAGAAGAACCATAGAAAAAGAAGAACCAGTTTATGCACAAAAACTTCAAGAATGTGTAACCACCTAATACAGTACTCCTGTATTTGCTAGTCTTATATGTAAATGCTTGCAAACATACACATGTGGTGTGTTAAATAATTTGATCAAACATTTATGAAACATACTAAAAGGAAAAAGAAAAAATCGATTTTGAATTGATGAATAAATTATTCACAATTTTTTTAAATCAATTGATTTAATGCTAAACTTGATGAATGTGAAACAGAAAAACTAGATGAAATGTTTCCCAGTTGATATAAAAATTTTGCACGAAACGGCTGGGATATGCTGTCGAAAACAACATTTTTTGAATTAGCTGCTCAGCCTGAGAAAAAATGAAACAGAATATTTGCTCGTGTAACCTCAATTTAGCATTGTTCCTCAAGGCGCAAGGTTGGATGCAGGTGTGTGAATTACGAATTGGACGTTTATAGTCGTATATATGTAGACAGGTTTGTAGCAGGTTATATTCTAGGCTTTTGTATGAAACAGAACCATCGCAGTTGCTATGTGCGCTATCGATGATATAGGGAGGCAAATTTACAATGCGGTAATAAAACGCTCCAGCCAGTCCAAAGCCCGTGACAAAGCACAAGCACCGTGAGAACTGAGTCGAAATTTATTTTTACGACCATTTAGATACCGCTCGCGTGTGGTCAGCCTGGGACGACACGAGGATCGTAAGCGTGGGAAGTGCGATCCCCCTTCCTTCTTCCCCCATGAAAAACGTTGAGGGATAACGGCAACGTCGCACCTATCTTCTGGGACCTTTTTTTGGGTGATATGACAACGTGGCAGTCGTGGCATATAAGAAGGGCCCAGGCCGAATGAACGGCATGAGAAGGGCGGACGACTTTGGGGAGGAGCCATTCGCGCGAGAACATTGAGCGTCGGGTAGCTTATTCGAGTCAGAAGGAGCGGAAAGGCGAGTTCGGTCGTATTCTTGTTTGCACCCAGCACTTGTGTTAAGTACTTAGCTGCCATAGCTACGTTGTGGGCCTGTTTCGAAATAACTGAATCCACCCAGGATTCAAGGGCTGTACTCAGCTCTTCTGGAGCTGCCACGTCGACAGCGTGAAGCGGCGGTGTACGGGTCATATTCTTTGGCGTTCCAGTCGTAGATAAAGGGTTATCTTGTATCTGTTGTGTAACTCCTGATAGACTACTGTCCTAAATTAACTAAATTTTCCCTCAACCCTTGAAGTTAATTTTTTCAATCCCCACTCGGAGCATGTAGAAACACGCGCCTAGACCACTCGGAAACACTCTACCATAAATGTTGGAATCCAGTGCCTTGAAATGAATCTATATTGACCCAAGAAAAACGTCAGCAACACGAGATTTGAACCGGCGGCATCATTGCCGTGGTGAGCACGTTAAGAGATGTGGGGTCTCGCCAATGACTCACTCAGTCTATAACGTTCATTTAACGGTCTGAAAGTAAATTTCATTCACAGGCAATCTACGCTCCTAGTTAAGCAACTACCCTTAAATATATGCAAGAAAATGTTAGATAAATAAAGGGCCCTTTAATAGAGATGTACCAATTGTCTTTCTCTCCATATCTCTCTCTAATGGTGATAGGAGTATATACTAGAAAAGGGGGACATAACGCCATGAAAATTCAACATGTTTAATAAATAATCCCTTTGGTTTTCTAAAGTGTTTGGATTGATAATCTATAGTAATAATATGTAAACATTTGTTTGTTCCAAATGCTAAATGTCAAGAAGTTCTTTACTGTCTGCTTGAAGTTTCACCACAACATTGCATTTGAATAAGCTGGTGCTTTATACATATATACATAAAAAAAACAATGTATTGTTTTTTGAAAAACCTTTCACTCAGGTGAAGCCACAGCAACCTGTGGCCAAGTCCAGCTAGTACCGGAAATAAAAAATATGACATTTACAGAGTGAAAGTAGTAGTAGTAGTAGTGGAAATGATAGCAGTGCTTCAGTAACTCAGACCATCTCACACCGAAAGAGTAAGGATCATTTAGTATGAACTTAGGAGAACGGGGAATTTTTGCACAAGGTGTGTTCCCACACAAGATCCTCTGCCCATAGAAACAGCAAATTAAAGGAGGAAGAGGAAGAAAAGACAAATAAGAAATAGGGAAGAAGGAATGTAAACGGGAAGAAGAAATGCAAACGGAAAGAAGCAAAGTGGGCACAAAAGATAGAAGTCCCGAAGGCCTATCTAAAGCTGAAGTACCCTAGCAGTGCTCCCCTGGGGGTGCTAGTCCCCATAGCTTAGGATAGAGAAACCTAACTTACTCCAATTGCCTATGCCCCGCCCTATGCCCCCTGATGGGTTACAGAGTGAAATTTTCATTTACAATTCATAACCTGGTGCATATAATAAGTGAGGTTTGACTCTATACCTAATATTGAATACAAGTGTTGTTATAACAATAGAAGCTTGTACAACAATCTACTACAAAAATTATACAAAGTAATTCAACAATTATTTACAAGTATTCCACTGGATAGTTATATTACATGTTTATTCCCACTACTTCAGGTACTCACAACAATTTCAACTATTTCAGGCAATAATTTTACAACTACTCGGGGCAGTAATTTTATGACTACTTCAAGCAGTAACAGAAAGCTCAAACTTGTATAAATATTACTGCAACAAATGAAGTTTAAATTTGTACAAACATTACTCCAACAAACCATCAAATTCAAATTTGAAGGCATATTGAACATGCATAATTTTTCTAAGAACTCACTTATTTAGAAAGACGTTGCTGCAGAAGCTAGCCAACTCCTCAGTATTCCATGAAGATTCTTCACAGCAAGCAGCACTGTGAGCACTGATGAGTAGAGAATTACAAATGGGGGCTGACTGCACTGGAGTCTTAGGATGCCCTTAGTAATTTTTTGGACTCTCACCAGTGTTCCATGATGATCTGATTATCTTATGTTGTATTATGGACACTCCAGTGTCCTATGGCGATCTCAGGTAATTGTATAAATGTTGACATGTTCTCCTGATTATTTTAAATTTTGTAGTGGATACTAAAAACACTGATCTTACACTTATTCTGAGTTACCATGACCAAAGTCAAAACAAAAATGGGAAAAAGATTAAACTGCACTGCAAGACGGGTTCTCTTTCAGTAATCAAATTATAGCTGAGAAAACAGACCATAATTAGAAATCGAAGATACAATAACATTTCACTTTATGTATTGGGCCCCCAGAGCAAAGGCACCCCAGTGTGACCCAGGGATGAAGGCCCAAATATCTCCAAGGTATTCCATGGTTATGTGGAACTTTTGTACTGCCATATTTATACAACAACTTTTTTTAATCATTTCATGTTCTGCATCTCAGTTAATTAAACTCAAGATTCATTTCTTAGTATCCATACGCCATAACCTTGAACTCTATAAACCCTGCCAAGTTAGAACACCTATTCGTGGAAACCCTCATTCAAAGAAAATCCCAGCTATGGAGTGTGTATAAACTAAGTGTAGATATAGAACTTAGCAGTAGTAGTGAAAGCAGAGCTTCAGAAACTCAGACTATTCGCACCGAGAGAGTAGGGACCATTTAGTATGGACTTAGGAGAACGGGGAATCTATGCACAAGGAGTGTTCCTACACAAGATCCCCTGCGCATAGAAACAGCAAGTTAAGGAAAAGGAAGAAAAGACAAATAAGAAATAGCAAAAACGGAATATAAACAGTAAGAAGCAAAGTGGGCACAAAAGACAGAAGTCCCAAAGGCCTATCTAAAGCTGAGGTAGCCTAGCAGTGCTCCCCTAGGGTTGCTATTTCCCATAGCATAGAATACACAAACCTAACTAGCCTACCTCTGTTGCCTATAACCTATCCTATGATCCCTGAGGGGATATAGAAATAAGCATTTATTCAAGTCCCTTCTATCCTTTTTGGACCATAAGAGCTGCTGTTGGACATCTCTACCCATACCTAAACTCTCGATCTAGCTAATACACATGAGTTGTGCAACAAAATTTCATTTAGATTTCAATTTTAAAATGAATGATTTGACCTTGTGGAAGTCAGAGCACAATGCAAATACTCAAACACAAGACCTTAGAACCAGGGGTGAACACACTGTATCAGAAGCACGATGCTCCCACAGCCGCAGTACACAACATAAGCTCTTTTCTTTCATAATATACTTGAAACCCAGCATTTCTGCTCTCATCTTTGCATTCCGTCATGGACCCACAAACAGTGTATCTGGTGCAATCTTGAATGCTATTATCATGTACTTTGGTAGCTGGGTAATGTGTAGATTTCTTCCTTATCTTCAAATAATTCCATTTTAATTACTTTGGGCAGAGAATTGCTCTTAAACTCAGGTCTCATAATAACTGTTGACAAAAGTGTGTTCTAATAGGATATGTAATCCGCAAGCTCTAGAAACCTAGAGTAATGAAATTTTTTTCTGATATCATGTGGGCAAGTTGGATATATTTTGAATCATTGGTAACATAGGAATTTTTTTACAGGGTAACACAAAAGATCTGCCACAAATTTATTTTGAATAATGTAAAGTACTGCAATTTAAGGTAACATATCTAATATTTTCAAATTTACTACAGCAATAAAAAGTCAGTAATCTTCTATTCATAAGCTGTACCAGGCAGGAAAGAATGCAACAGAAATTCTGAAAGTGTTGGAATTTTCAAATAAAGGCGCAGTTTCATACACTGCACGGTTCAACATTATAAGGAGATTGGTGGTGCAAAAGATTGCATAAGAAGATGCTGTTCAAGAACCGCAACAACCCAGAAATTTAAGATTGTTTCAATAGTTACATGAAATCCCCAAGGTATATCAGGAGAACTGCTGCAGAGCTTGGTGTATTCAAGAAAGCCTGTTCGTTGTGTGGTGAAATGATATTTTGAGACTCTCCCTTCTGAAATTGAGAAACATACATTCCTTTATGAATGCCTAAAAAAGAGTCAAAAGAAGTTGCTCGGTAATGAACCAGCTTGGAGCTATGGCCTTGATTCTGTTGTGTTTAGAGACAAGAAAATATTCACTATTAAACAAGCGAGCAATCATGAAAAGGATAGATTTCTCACTTAAGTATGTCGTAGCAATACTTGAAAGTCAGAAACGTCTGCCCAACACAAAAATCAGCGTCTGTCATGGTATAGGCAGGAGTGTCTGCAAAAGATGAAACTTCCCTGGTTTTTGTGCCCTAGGGATTGAAAATTAATGCTAAATGTCTGAAGAAAACATTCAACAGTGGAAGCATTAAAATCATCACTACAGCAAGAATGGGCCAAATTACTAACATATGTGGAGTGTGCAGCAGCAGAGGCAACCCAAAAGAGGTGAATGAAGAGGAGAGGAATTTTTTAATAAAATTTGACATGTTTTTTCAGAACTATTAAAAACCTGTTCAAATCAATTTCATGACACTCGATTGATTTTCTGTGCAGTTGTAATAAAAAGCATTTGTTGCAGGACTTTTGTGTCACTCTGTAAATGTCAAATATAATTTTCAATTTTTCTGTTGCCTTAAATCCTTCTATGCATGATTCCAACATGGCTGAGAGAAGCTCTCATTAATAATTATCATTACTGCCAGGAATATCGCAAATGTATACTCGGCATCACTTATAAAAATATCCGGTCACAATTTGGCACTTCAAAGAAATAGAGCAACTAAAATATAATTTCAGCACTTTTATAATGCTTGTGCCTTTAATCAATATTTATGTTATCATTCGAAACAAAATAACTGTGCTAAAATAGCTCATGGATTGGGTGACCTGACTCAGTAAAATACAACCAAAACCAAGCCCAAAAAGAGTACCCATCCCATTGGGCCACTCATTGAAATTTAGCACCATAAAAAGTGAATGGTCAGAAGTTATCCATTCCTATTCTAAATGGTGAGGTATAAAGAACTCATTGAAAAAAATAGTGTCCATATTAAAGTACTTTGTGACACTAGAAAATCTTGGAGGCCAACAGCAAAAGATGAATGTTCTCAAAGCATGGTTAAGTACGTCTTTAACTCATTGCTACGGTGTGTTCACTTATAAAATGCCATGAGAGTTTGAAAAAATAACACCAACAGAAGCAAATGTCAAGTGAATGTCACAAGTACAGATAACACTTGCATCAACAGACTACAAATGGCAAGAAGTAGTCTGTAGATTATGGACTTGTAGCAACATTGTGATGAGGTCTTTCTTTTTCAAAATATTTTTTTTCTAAATCACCAGTATTCGGCTTCTGAGTAGAGGTGGTGCGGATATCTGTGGATGCAGATATTTGCACAGTGTTTCAGATCTGCATCTGCATCCAAACTTTTTATTGCAGATGATAAATGATGCATTATTATAGTGAAAAGGCCACATTGCCTGTTATTTCATAGATATTGAAAATTTATCAATTAAACTTGACACATAAGGGGCGGCGCGCGGAATAGAGGGCATAGCTGAATTACAGTAGATGCCAAATCTTTTCCAGAGCAGTTTGCCTGCAGCAATCAAGAGAAGTCGTGTGCTGCTCGTTGAAGGTGAGTACTAAGCATTGGTGGTTAAATTTTACTCCCATGGGTGTCCAACCCACACTGCAACTTTATTTCTACATTCCAGTGTGCCCACAGGTAAGCACGCTTTTTTGTGCCTAATTGAATGCGACTGCATTGCACTTACAGTTTAAGTTTATAGATTTGGTGTTCATACTTTTTTGCATTTATAACTTATGCTCTATTTTAGTTTGCATGTTCCACTACATGCAACAACGCCAACAAAATACAGTAGATGTAGGATATAGGCATTGTAATTTTATAGCTCTTATTCCATGCATGAGTATGTTATTTGTTCACATTACAAAAATTCTTACTACAATTTACTCGAGTGTCAGCACCTGAATGCTTCTTTCATTACCGCTCTGATATGGATGTTAGAAAATTTAACAGCCGTCATAATGCAGTTGACGAAAATCCGATGGGTGATTCATCTTCATCATGTGCTACAATGACGAAGAATCAAGCCCCAGCACAGATGAATTAGAAACTCATCGAACAATGATGAAGTGTGCAAAGCTGAATATGACAATACAGAAGATGCTAGGCAATATGAAATAAATTCTCAGCCACCTCAGAGTAGGATTGATGAACACACTGATAATTGGAAAATTATGATTCCAACAAATCACAAAATGCATTCACTGGAAACGAGTCCATTGCTATTTAAAAACGATGTGGTCATGATTTTCTTCCACATGAAATATATCTTCAAATGCTCACCAATGATATTTAGGATGTATAAAAATAAAATTTTATAGAAGCAAATTTCTAATGAATGCAAAAATGTATTTTAAAATGGGACCAAGAAAAACTTATATTTTATTTTATTATATTTTCTGGTAAAATATCATTCAATCCTCACTTTGATTTGGCAATATTCGTTGGTATATAAAACCACCGTATGTGACCACGGGTCGGTCATGCCGCTCTTAATGTGTTGATACAGTGTTTCATAAATACTTTTTATAGCGCTTGTATGAAGCATTTGATGTTAAAAACTGATGTGCGCTTGTGCAAGGAACAGACTGGGAGCAACATGAGTGAACATGTAATGGCTCGCTAAGGGAGAGATCAGGTGTCACAGTGTCACCCAAGTTGTGGTCATGCACTCATGCAGTGTAGTTCAGGTTGTCTGCAACCAAGTATTGAATGCAAGAAGGTAGTAGAAAAGAATGGGCAGTGGCTGGGAAAAGATGTTGGAGGGGTGCATTTGAGTTCGTCTTTGTCCTCAATCTTGGTAATCGATGAAGTCACTTAATACTATTATTCCTAAATTAAAGTTATTTTGCAATAATTTTTCATTGCATAATGTAATTTGTGAGCTTTTCAAGTGACTAAACTGCTCCATTCATTAGTTGCATCCATTGAAGAAATATTACTTCATTCAATATAACCACTTTCTTTCACTAACTGTGGCTGAGACCTATTTTAATTGCTCAATACAAAGAAGACAGGACATCTACAACTCCAGATACTGAATTTCAAAATCTGCATCTGGGGATGTTGGAAAATCCACATCCAGACCATCTCTACTTTTTGGTCATGAAAACATGTATTATGTGCTTTTAAGCACTTCAATTTTTAAAAGGTTACTTTTGGGGCATTATTTGTTCTATAAGACAAATTTAGACTACCTTTGTTAACATTTGCTTGATTTACAATGAAAGACCACTTTGATTTTGTCATTTTACCACTTAAGGGAGCCCAGAGCTCTGCAAGAATTATGCCACAGAAACCAGCCCTATTTAAGCGCCTCCAGCCTCCAACAATAAGTATCTGAATAGGTGGCTTTACAAATGTAATGCATCTAACCCAATGCAGCGTCACTTATACGTGACAACCAGTAGAACTGATAATACAGCTGTCCCTTATGATTAATTGGCAGCGAAGGTGTTAAAAATAGCTAAAATTATTTAAACATAAAATCATAAAAATTCCAATGAATTGCATGGGACCACATACCATGTACAGGAAATGGCTGGACAGTACTCACCAGAAGCACCAATTGAAATAATTTACCCATACTCTTAGTGTGTGTCCAAAGACAAGCACAAGAATGTTGTGATACTCAACACGTTGCACACACTATGAAATATAGAGGTTCCATTACAGTATGGAGTTCTTGAGTGGATGCAAAATTGGTAAATACATTCAAATTGGTGGTATAAAATGGTCTACAATATCTTGGTGCATCACTCATCTACTATGGATCAAATGCTTCTATGCTAGTTCATTCACCATGAAAACAATGACCCCAAACATACAGTAATCACTTGATTATTACAGGTGTTACTTTCCAGATCAACAAAATGAAAATCTGCAAAATAAAAAAAGAACTGGCTAAGAGGTGTGTCTGATTGGTCAGTCCCACTTTTACTACACAAATTTTACCCATCACAGAGGGTTTTGGAAAGTAATACCAACTATTGTAGAGGGATTGATTACTTTACTTCCAAACAATGCAGGTACCACCTCATAAAAAAAATCAATCATAGATGTTTAACTTTAAAGGCAGTCAAAATCAACATTTAAATTTGAAACTAACTCAGCAGATCCAAGGTTAAATTTAAAAAAATATCACAAAAAGTTTCACTCAAAGCAAGCCACTGGCAATAGACACCATATAAAACTCCAGACAAAGGACACTAGAAAAGTTCATAAATAAAATGCCAGTAGATGAGCCAGTGAATTTCAATGCCAAAGGCAATCACACAAAGTTCAAAATTCTTGGTTAATAGAATTTTTAAGACTACACACTTGCCTCAACTCATCATTTGCTAGATTAATAAAAAAATTCCCTATCCAAAAACAGTTACTGATACATTTTCAACATACATGTAGCTTCTCATGCCTGCCGATGAAGTAGTAAATTAATTCAATGAGCATTATATTTCAACCAGACTGTAAATAGGACAAGAACTAGGCTATAATGATAAAACAATACCTGATGTCCAGGCGGGTCACTAAAAGTGGTTGGAGTGGAGTCACTCTCTGCTGTATCTTTAGGCACATCTTCACTGCTCATTTTCCTGCATAAAGAACAAATTACTTGTACCGTGTGACCTGATTTTTGTTTCAGGCAAACAAATTTTATTCCTTCACCATTTCCATAGTTAAACAGCAGAAAATACCCATTATTTGTATAATTTATTTAACCTTGTATGATATTACCTACTGGTATTATATTACAAAAGAAGCTAATTAGAAAATTCAATGGCTTAACTGACCATAAGATAGTTAAATTTGCAGTAACAGAGTTATGTAGAATTGCTCTAGACCCTTCATCAAAAAAAATGCTTGCACTGACCTTGGATCAGGAATGAGGGAAAAGAATGAGGGAAAATTTTGCTCAAAACATTTATGAAGAGCATTCACAGTAAACATATAAATCAATAGACTCTAAAGAGAGAATGTACATACTCTAGCTGTGATTAACATGAAAGACAGCCAACAAACCAGGAGCTTGATTTTATTTCAAGTGTGAGAGACAAATAAATGAGCAGATAGAGACATAGGATTAATTGTAAAACTGCATTGAACACAATGCCTTTTCATATTTATAATCATATTAGGAAAAGTGTCAATAATTACCAATATTTGAAAAAATTAAATTACATTTTCATAATTTATTTCAAAATTAGGCTGAAACAGTAATCAAGTGTTTAAGAGGTGAACTACTACTACGCAAAATTCCATTTGAACATAAAAACCATTAGTTACAGTCATGGTGTAACTGGAGGTTGTATTAGCTACTTGAGTAGCACCCCTTTCAATGCTCATTTGGAGTCAATTTTTCTTAGTTAGTGTTTATTATACCAGAATTATATTAATCTATCTATCTATCTATCTATATAATACTAAAACTCTGGTTGTCTTGC
>VOMN01110751.1:0-16610 GCA_014899125.1 Orchestia grillus
CGTGTGCACGGTTTCAAGCAAGCAAGCAAACAAACAAGCAAGACGGCCAGAGGTTTAGTATTATACTAGATAGATAGATAGATTTCTGGCGGGTTTCCCGAACGCAAGATGCGGACATCCTCGGCATGACTCCCTGGCGTGAGAACTGGAGCGGTTCCTGGTGCCTGGTGATGGGTTCGGCCGCGTCCCTTAGCTGACATACATAAGCAAACAAGGAAGAATGGGCTACAACTACCGAGACGCAAGCTGCTAAGTCATAGAAAGTCACCCTCGTCAACGCAGGCATACTAGATTCTACTGAATGCAGCCCGATATTTAGAGCAGCATCCCTTAAGGAGAACGAGTGCTGTCACAGCTGTGGTTATGTCCGAGTGCTGTCACAGCTGTGGTTATGTCCGAGTGTTGTAACAGCTGTGGTTATGTCCGAGTGCTGTCACAGCTGTGGTTATGTTCGAGTGCTGTCACAGCTGTGGTTATGTCCGAGTGTTGTCACAGCTGTGGTTATGTCCGAGTGCTGTCACAGCTATTGTTATGTTTGAATGAAAGCAATGTTGATTACCCAAGGGCTCTAAATTATTATTATTATAGTGACAAAAGCAACCTGGACAACAACCTTCACTTTGAGTGGATGAAACTTCCTTTCAATAGTAATCACATTTGCGCCAGAAATACCCCTGCATACACTTCGATGAGCTCTTGTATTTTATTTTTTGTTCTTTCACACCAAAAATGATTATTCATTAGTAGGCGAGTGCCATTACAGCTGTTACATATCACTCGCCGTGCCCAAAACCGTCTTCGCTGTAGTCGTAGACCATAAAGGGCCCCCTTGAAAAACGGAGCCTGACGTGAAAATATACAGCTATTTCGTGGGACACCCAATATACTGTTATTTTGTGTACTGTTATTTCGTGGCACACCCAGTGTACTGCTATGTTTCGAATAACCGACGTTGATCGCTATCGCTGATACAAAAGTTACGATTTTACTGCAAAGCATACATCGGACGTCTCAATTGTTCAATATATTTTTCAAAGACTCCCTGACCCTTCTGTCTTCCTTTTATAATTCAACGCAGCTTGCGACAAGAAAAGGGAGTTCCTAGAAGTTATCATTTTTTATTCATAAGCAGATATAGTCAGCACATGCAGCATCTAACGAATATACAAAAGATGGATACAAACGGATATTTTAATTCAAAGAGAACAAAAGGACCCTGGCCCTGCGTTAATCAAAATTCATATTCACGAGCAGATGCTGAAAATGAATTTCGTAATATTCAATGGATTGGAAATACCGTTTTCTTTCATAGTTTTAGACTCCCTGTTTATTCTTATACAAATTTTTCGTAGGAAAAATTGGCTGAGCTGGTTAATTCGTTTCCAATTAATGACACGATAAACATGACTCTGGAATAACGAGCGGAGTTATAGTAAAGCAAATTTGGTGAAACGCAATGTCCGGTTAATTTTTTTGCGGGTTTGTCACACATAGAAATTCAATAACGAACGCGCGTAGTTGACTCCAGCCATGCTTTCTAGGGAGAAATGCTCCAAGAGGACAAAATATTCTGCGTAGCTTAATTGTTATGGAAAAATGAAATAATTTATAATCCTGAGCCATACGAAAATAATAAGAATGTTAGAATTGTGTTAGTTCCTTTCTGTAGTATAATTTTTGTCAGAAATCTCGACTTAAGTTTTTTTAAACCTAACTTTAATTTAAAGGTTTTGCTCAGTACGTATAGTAAATGTATTTTTTGGTATGAAGTTCATTCCATTTAAAAATGTTCGGTGCCACTTCATGAAATATTTTTCTCGTAATAATATTTATTTGCCTTGCCTAATTAAGAGATCACAAGTTACGGTAACATTTATGCATATTTTCAGAATTTATGGAGGCAGAATTGACAGGTACTATGATTCTGTGATGGTAGTGATTAGAAAATAGGGAAACTGTTGTCATGTGATTTTGTGATGAAGAAAACGTAAGTTTTACCATCATCGAAACAAAGTAAAAATGGCGACTGCTGTGGCAGATTTCACAGCGTTGCTGGCTGCGCAGCCGCCGCTGCCCATCTCTGCAGAAATGGACAAAGTGCTCCATGACAACCTCTTTGAAGGGCGGTCGCATGCCCCAGCTGGGGGCAATCTTCTGCCACATTTCAGTCCTGCAACTCTTCAGTTTTTGAAAAAGCTGTCGCCTTCTCTCCAAAAAGCTGCTCTTTCGGCCTTCAGGAAGACTCCCAAGACAACTCAATCTGCGACACAAAAGCCCAAACAAAAGAAAGTGATTCCCTACACCACATCGACGACCAGGCCGTCAACTTCGAAACCACTCCAAACTACAAAATCTGATGCAACATCTTCTACAACTGCCACCAGTACAATTTTCAGTTCGCCTACTGAAAATCCGACGACTGCAAGTAAACTCTTTCCTTTGCGTCAGCAAAAAGATTATTTTAAAAAATCAGCATCAAAACCCAAGGTAACTCCTCCTTCTTTTCACTGGGGTGACATTGAGAATAATATTCATTCATTCTGGAGAGAAGATGTTTCAGGTAAAACTGACTTTCAAGGTCCAGATCGAGTGAATCGCATGGGTTTGATGAGTCCCAGCAACTCAGACGATGCTGGAATTGTGCTCCTCGTTGCCATCTTTAATTTGCTAGCTGTTGTAATCTACGCCGCCCACCGCCATGTTACCAATTCGCCTTCTCTGCCTCCTCGGGTGTTGGATTGGCAGGTTCAGAAAGTGTTGGACGAGTTGGTCCTAAGAGTTCACAGTTCTTCGGGAGCTGCCAAAGTTCTTGCTAGAGCGTTGCCCTCAGAACTCTCATCTGGAGCTTTTGGTGGCAGATCATTAAGTCTTACTCCGAAGAATGGTTTACAAGTCCTTGATAATGCAAAGGACTTCATGTTGTCTGTAGCATCCTCACCTGCTGCTAGAAGCAGCGCCACTCTACCGTCCGGGATATACAGACCGTTCTCAGAAATGTACGCGTCAGTGTCCCAAGATTTGAAGGATATTTTATCGCACGAAAATAGCAATTCTTCAAGCGAGACTGGTGCCAGTGGTCGTAAGCTCGCCGGTCCTGGAACTGATGCAACACCCACGTGGCTTCAACTAGTGCTGGGAGCATCGGAACTCAACGGAGTTCAGTGGGATGGCATCCTGCGGACGCTGACCATGATCGGCAGGTCTCGTTCTCTGCTTTCTTCTCAAATAATTGCCAAGGCTTTGGTGGCTGCCTTGTCCTCTCCGGCTGGATCGGCCAGAAATTATGGCGAGTCTTATTTAGGGCAGTTACAGAGTCAAATTAAGGAAATCTACGAGGTTAATTTGTCCAAAAATATAAAAAAACAGGATAATCATCCAAAACGGACGAAACGTTCCAACTCCGAACAAGAATTACATTATACCGCTTTTGATGGGCCACGAGTGATGCTAGGAAAAGGTCTAGTGGACGACGCTCCGAGCCTGGCAGGGGCAGGGGGAGAGGTGGGGCCCCTGTGGGCCCACAGGTGGTTTTCTCTGGTAACACGACTGGCCCCTGTGGCTCTGGATGCAACGACTCTGTACGCCCGAGCTCACAGGGAGCCGACGTGTCTTCGATCGCTGTTGTGTTCCATTAACTTTTCGTGGAAAAAAGTCGGGCCTCTACAAGCTGCGCTGACGCCACTGCTCAGGTAATGCATTTAAATAAAAGTGTGTGTATAATATCAAACATCTGCCTCCTTGCTGTCTAGTTGAACAACACATCTACGGACACTGCATATTAACTGATATCGGGCGCAAAGGATAAAATATGCTAGGCTGAATTCATATTCTATTGGTCAAAGTGTCCGGACAAAAATTACAAAATAGGTACATGGGGATTATTGAGGTCAACGGATCATCTCTTCTTTCTATTAGTCCGTTAATGAGAAGCTCCCCTGCATAACACAATGATATAACTTCCTACTAACAATACCTTCGCGTCATAAATTTATTCAAATATATTGAGAGCCTAACACTCGTTGACATGGTTCCCCACAATCCCCACCCAGCGTACTGACCGCCTGGGCTGTGGAGGAGCGAATGCCCCATCCACTGGGGGAGAGTCTGGAGGCCATCAGAAGCGGTTGGCTGGGGAGGAACTGCGCTGTCCTGTACCCTGAGTGTTCCATCACTCTCGCACCTGACAGCATCGTACGTCAGGCTCTCACTTATTTCTCACGGTAAGTCTTCCTGAGAGAAATGAACAGCTTTTTCATCCCTTCATGCTCTAAAAAGACATGTTCTGTACGTCCCCTTTCCAAAAATGTATATTACGGGATGATTAGAGCGTTATTGGGACGTATATGTTCTCTTTCAAAAGGTTCGCTATCAGCTTGTTATTATTATAAGCTTATAAGCTTATTATTCATTTAAATTAAAATGATCCAGAGACATAATATGAATTTATGTGTTTATTCAGTCCAAAATTTATTTTTGTGCGATCATTCCCAAATGCATTTAATTCTCTGTTACAAATACTGTGTCTGCTTATAATCTATGTACTTAATGGGGCTAACTGTGATAATAAATTTTTTTAATAACTTATTATCACAAGATAATATTCTTCTATCTAGAATTTTACCTCAGATCAGATGGATAGATAAATTTCCCAAGTTTTTCATTTGCGAAAATACCATGCAGCCATCTTACTCATTCTGTACTTAAAAAAACGAATGTAATTTTTTTTACTTTTCAGTTTAGAGTTTTCACTTAATGAAAACACAAATGACTCGCTGAAGGAGCGCTCTTCCCTGGCCAGTGGGGAGGGGGCTTCTCTGGACAGTGGCAAGGAAGTTATCATGCTGGAAGACAAGAAGGTTTTTGCTCATTCATTTGCTGGGCAACGCCAACAGGAGTCAGTTCACCAACTGCACCCGTCGAGAATAGACCAGTTTTCATCGCAAGAAGCATCTCATGAGACCAAGTCACACGTGCAGATTCGGACAGATTTTCCTCAGCGTGGCAGTTACGAAGAAGCCGAATCCCAAAGCAACGATTTTACGAAGAGCAAATCTGAGCGTGGACATCATGGAGAAGCTGATCATGATGATGGAAGGCAAACTCAGAGTCACAACGGCAGACTTGAAAGTCAAGAAGCTACGAAGCCTTTTGTAAACACAAATTTGGGAACAGTTTATGTGGAGGAGAAAGTTGATCATAAGCCTTTAGATGAGGATAGTTACGAGCTATATAGAAAGGAAACATATGGACCATACGTGAGAGCTAGTGTGTTTCGCAACAGTCCAGATGATCATTCAACTAGAGAAGAAGGTTCAGAACACCTGACTCTCAACCACCGGATGAGTGAAAACGAAGTGGATTATCATGAGCGAGGTAAACATTATTATATCATATTAATATGAGTATAATAAAAATTGTTTCTAGTTTTGGTAACTGGGATTTTTGTTAGATGGTACTGTGTTCTGGTAAACTTATTCATCTGAAAGTGAGCTGATGACTTTGGGCGCCAGAAGAGCTCAGGTTGCGTCACTTTTAATATGGCGTACACATGCGTGCATATTGAGGTTACATCTGCTGTCTTTTGAGTTCGTTTGATGTTCATTACTGTCACTATTGATCGCATATAGTTAGTTAAAAAACACGAGTGCATTTATTTTCATCGCACTAACTCCCGGCTTAGATGGAAAGCAATCACCACGGTCGTTCATCAAATGCACGAAATAAATGCAATTTTGCTTGAAAATTTCTAAACATTTACTGAATTGTTCCTCAGAACTATGACTGAGGTTCTGTTGTACGTCAGCATTAGCAGTACTCATACCTGTAGAAAGTGGTTAATTAAAGCTCTACAATTTCCTATAACTGTCATACTCTACATTGTAACTACTTCATTATTGATAAACAATGAAGCTTTCTACGCAACATAGATCATGATTTGACACATCCAGAACCGGTAATCCAACGCATAACAACGACAATAAAAACGGCAAGGTTCTTTTGTCATGAAATTGTCTACGTGCAAACATGATTTGAATCGACAGCCTTTGTACTTGAATGTGAACTAACCTAAGAAAGCGCGTCAACCGTATTTTTTACAACAATCTTAACTCTTCACGCGTAAACTTCACATTATTATTCCACATGCAGTAAATTAATACGCTCGAAGATAACAGAAGATTCCATTCGATCGCATTCTTGCTTGCATACTTGCAGTATGGTGTGCTTCAGAATGTTCGTGTAATGAATACCTTCGTATTCTTGAAACTTCACATCCCAGAAGAGGAAGAGGCGGCACACCACTGGCCCCACAGAGAGGACCTCGAGACGAGACCCGACCAAGGTCTCGTCTCGGACCCCCCGGCGCCCCTGTACCGCCGTTACGACAGCCCCCGTCAGGACCCCACTGAAGAGAGTCTCGGGCACCACGGCGTGATTGCAGGTGAGGCAGACCCGTTGGTGACGGTTCAAGCTTTGCAGTTTCCATGAGGAAAGAGTGTGAAGTTTTTATTTCGGGTTACCGATGGTGTGTTTAGTAATTTGTTAGTTCGCTGTAGCAAAAATGCGTGCTTGTTTTATTTTACTGAATTAGTTTCGAGTTTACGTACAGTTCTTGTTCAGGACGGTGTCAGATGGCTGATAATTAATTAATGAATTAGCTTATTAAGGCCGATAAGCCCTCTGTCAACAAATTTTTCTTACATGATACAGCAATATTCGGGAAATATGCAACCTCCTAGAAAGTATTGGAAATAGTATTTTATAGGTGAGGGATTTTTCTCCAATTACTGAAACGCAAGTCGCACTACGATTCTTTCATATTATTTTTCTAATATATTAGCTAAGAAAACTACGCCACAAGCGCATGATTCTCTGCAACTACCTTTTCGTAACCAAGTGACTGTCGGTAAATACTGGACCAATACCAAAGTCACTCAAGCATTTTGAAAATAAGAGCTGTAAGAAGTTTTACGCAAACTTTGCCTGATTTAAAAAAAAATCGTTCTCCAGGAATGGACCTGCAGGACGCGCAGCCGAGTCGGGCGGAGGCCCTCGTTGCCGATGGAGGATTTGACGAGACCGTAAGTGCATCGTCGGCCTTCAAATAACTTCTCAAAACTCGTAATAAAAATTAGTAGCACGTTTTCAAATAAGTAATAATTTACTACAATGTGCTTTAGAAAGTTGTTTTAAAAACTTTGTCGTAATAGGAAAGATACCAAGGCACCAATAGGAAAGATAGCAAGATACCAATAGGAAAGATACCAAGATACCAATGGGAAAGACACCAAGATACCAATAGGAAAGATACCAAGATACCAATGGGAAAGATACCAAGATACCAATAGGAAAGACATCAAGATACCAATAAGAAAGATACCAAGATGGCGATGGTGGCAGGCGTAAACATCAGACGGCAATAACAATAGGCTACCATTTTTTTTTGTTACTTGTCCAAATTTTTCAATTGAAGGAAGACTAAATTGTAATGCTGAATACAAAAATTACGTCCATTTTCCTCAATCAGGTCTGGGTTTTATAGTAATTTGATTTAGATAAATTCGATCATCTGACTAAATTCAATACATTTCTGAGACATTATCAGTTCATTTCTGTGATATTTTTCATCCAAACAGGTTTTAGGAGAAGAAATTGTTTTCTGACAGTGTATCAATTAAATGTTATAAAATTGATTTTCTGTAAATTGAGTAATACGAAGTAGACATTGATATAGGAAAGCACATGTAAATTGAAAATTGCGTCTTCATTGTGCAAAAATTAGGGCATGAACTTCCTTTCCTCCGACTCCCTCGAATGCTCAGGAGTAGGGAGATCTCTCTTCAGAGTCCAACGGTAATTATAATCAGCCATCATGACTGCATCCCAGCGCCCTTGATATCTGATCTTCATGTCTTTTATGTCATCATGGAATCTCTCCCGTGCTTATCGCTCTTTAATCCCAGGTTCTCAGGAAACCGATCCATGTGTGAGAGCGAGTAATACATTATGATGCTCATGTGGCATCCAATGTTTCTGAAAGCAGTCAGCATATTGGTGACAAGTTCTACATAGTTCTTGGCCTTGTTGCCAAGAAAATTCTTCACCACCAGAACAAAAGCCTTCTACGCTTCCAGTTCCACTTCGTTCATTGAATTTTCAAACTCAGGATTTCTGATGATCTGATGGATTGAGTACCATGAAAGATGCAAGCTTCCAAATTCTCTATGGTTAAATCTATAAAAGCATGGTACAAGTAAGTAAAGCGGGCACCCTCCTCGTCTACAGCTTTGGTGAACTGTTTAATCAGGCCGAGCTTAGTGTGCAGCGGTGGAAAGGAGTATCTTGTCTCTGTGTACCAGAGGATTGTTGATGACCCTCGCTGTGCAAGAGACTGATTCCTCCCACACAGACCAGTCCTGTTTTGTGTAATGCTGAGCAGTGTCCGTACTATCCCACCTGCACAGAAACCAGGGGTGCTTTGTGAAGCCACACAGTTGTCCCAACAAAAATTCACCATTTTCAGGTCAATACAAATAAGCCACTCATACTGATCATTACAGATTTTTTTCCAGCACATACTTCACGGCTTCATATTTCTCCTTCAGTGTAGTCTAGTGAGCAAGGGGAACAGAGACGAATTGGTTGCCATTGTGAGGCAGAACACATTTCAGCGATCGCTTGCAGCTGTCAATGAACAGCCTCCAATCTTCGAGCACACACGGTGGCACTGTAAGCTTGTGCAAAAACTGAGCAATATTTGTAGAGTACACTAAGTCCTTCTCTTCGAAGAAAAAATGGGGGAATTTTGATGTCTGTTGAGATCAAAGGGGATGCGAGCTCTGTCAGAGAGGAGGTTCTTTTCCTCCAATCTAGATGCCAAGGACTTTGACAAGCAGAGATTGCGAACCAGATCAGCCTCGCTTGTGAAAAAAGATGCGGAGCATCATGATTAAGAACCACTCTTTCAGCTTCGGGAACACTAAAGAAATCTTCGTCACTGATGTCAGGCAGTTCTGTAAAGACAGGTACTGGAATTTCACCGCTGTGAACTATAGGATAACGAGCTGATTCAAGATCAGGATACTTGAGGCTGCATCTGTTCTTTCCGTTGATCCCAGTCCCATCAACAACACAGATGTAGCAGTCAGTAACATGGTTTGTTAGCTCCCTCCAAACTAAAGTAATTCCGAACTTCAAACAACTCTTTTTGCTTTTGGTCTACTGACCCAAGTATTTGGTGCATGACTTGCATACCATGTGTGACGACAAAGCTCTATCCTAGTCACCCCAAGTTTCATACCAAAATAAGCATGGTAAGCACGCTTTATGAAACTTGAAACTTGATTCGTGTTAGGAGCAAGGGTATATTCGCCGCCGGCGTAACAGAATACGCTAGGCTTGTGTTTGCAAGTTCTTCTATTCGAAGCTATTTTATTCACCTGTAACATAAAAAAGCAATTAGTCAAAAGTTGGCTCATCAAAATCTACAGAATTAGTTGATTGAAGGAAGTATAAAAGAATCTTGCATTATATGATTTAACTTCACCCGTACATGTAAACAAAAACGTTAAAAATATAAATATGTAGCTTATTTAAGAAATTTGACTTGATTGACAAAAACAAATGCGATTTTTGGACTTTGCGCTTCAACATTTTCAAAAATCAGTAAAAAAACACTTGAATAATAAATTTTGTACTGACCAGTGTAAGGAATAAGAGGTGCGCATTGACAGCACGTGGGCCAATGGGAGATGTTGTGTCTCACGGCGGTAGCCAAATGTTCGTCAATGGCAGAAAGGTGAAATTTCAGTGATTTTCCTTTGTGTTTTGAGATTTATGTTTTGAACTAACTCTCATTACTGTAATGTGAGTTCAACTGATACGGAAGCAGACTCTGGTGAGTCGAAATAATATTTTTCTTTCATTATTGATTTATATTTTTACCATTGTGTACTCATTCTTATTTTTTCTATGAGCGTTTATCATACTTTAATCCAAGTCTATGTATTTAACTATAATCCTCAGTGATTACCCTACTAAATGAGACCAAAAACACATTGATATATGCGTGTGAATAATAATTTTATGACGATTTCCACGTAGTCAAACTTTGGGCGGCGATTACAGAGCACCTATTTTTGACGTCGTCCCCCGACAGGCACTGAGCGCCCCATACTTCATCTTCATTTTAAGTACCGTTTTCTCGTAAATATTCCCTATCACGTTTTCTAATTCTATAAGAATTTTCTGAGTGTTCAGTCTGTTTTCCAGAGGCGAGCGGGTCCAGTCGGAGAAGACGGAAGCTCATTGACCACCTCGCCTGCAGAACCCTTCCAGCGCCATGACCAGCAAGTCGTTTACGTCCACCGCGTCGACAGTCCTCCGTCTGCGCCTGCGCAGAAACTTAACCTTGCTGAGGTCTCCTCTTCCAGACCAGTATCACGTTTTGCAATCCAAAACCACAAGCACATTTATTCATCGCCCAATTTCGAACAAAGTGACAAACTTGAATCAACGTTGAGAGCGCAACCAAGTCCCTCTTCTGTTAGATGGAGAGACCGGGTGTCATTTGATTCCCGTTTTTCCAGAGGGAAGATCGGAGAAAATCCTCGCAAGAAACTTCGTGACCCCTTTAACCCAACCAAAGCTCGCCCTCTTTTACCAAAATCTCGCTACCTGTTCCGTTCATCTGTTGATAGTAATTCTCATCAGGCTAAAAATGTTAAAAAATCCTATCAACGAAAAGTCTTAACTTCCCCTGCTGATAAAGTAAATGAAAATGACTTTCAAAAACATGTTAGTCGTGTGATACTACATCAGCAACGGAAAAATTCTAAACGTCCGTTGGGATTCTACTCTACGTTGAAAACTACATCGGAACGCCCGAATCACAGCCAACATTCTAGAAATTTATTTGTAGAGTCCTCTATTCATTTCAGTAACGATAAAAACGAATACGTAAAACGAGGTGAAGTTCTTCCTTCAAGTACTAGGCGGGACGAAAACACGGGGGCGCCTCCAGACAAAACTCGCCGGAAATACATGTACGGCCTCAGAAGAGGTCTCCCAGCCGTCACTGTTGAGAACTACAGTCTGTCCAAGGAAGGAAACAGTCACTCATCCCATTTACGTCAAAGGACTCGTCCCTGGTTTACGTATTCCTCCAAAAAGAGCTTGAAGTACCCTCATAAAAATTGGAAGAAAACCCAGCCCGCTGTGAGCTCTACGGTAAAGCCGGAAGATGCACGACCGGTGGAAGAATTTGGTCCTGATGATGCCATTACTGATAAATTTAAACATATTCTTTTATACCAGTATATAAGAGACCAAGTCAAGGAACAGCCCAAAAGTTCTCAAGAGGATAGTAAAGGAGAAGAAGAAGAGTTCAAAATTGCAAAGCACTAATCAGTGTTCAATATCCATCATGAATCCCTTTACCATCATCAGTAATGCTACAGCTAGATGCGATTCAGGGCAAGGAAAGGTGGCATGGGAAAAGCGGTACTTAAAGAGCATAAGCTGTTGAATTTCTCCCCCAAAAAATCCCACTTCCAGGGCATTACATATTGAGCAGCATCATTTCTTATTATTGTTGTAATCATTAAACGTCTTCAAGGACCCGTATATTTTTACAGTTAGATTAAATAATTTTAGTCTGAGTCGGGCTTAGACGACATAATTATATTATCTTTAACGTTAATAATTTTTGATCAATAGGATTTATCTATTTTTTCTCATTTACTTGTTTGTAGCCTCCTAGTTAGAGCTTTGTTACTAAGTAGTAAACGTAATTTTTGGAATATGCGAGTAAGGAATCACTGAAATCTTATGGTTGTGTTGTTGAGCTCTCTCCCTCAGTAGAAGATGGAAAATACAGCATTCATTTCTTTTGTACGAATTTCCAACGTCAAACTTTTCATTAGAAATTAAAAACATTAAGAATTTATTCACATTAGAGACTATAAATCTGAAAGATGAGTGTAAAATTAGTTTTTAAAGATAGAGAATTATGTCTTTGCGTGTAATTAAACATTCGCTTCAGCGGGCGAACGAAAACAAGTTCTATAATGTATAAAATCAGGATCTAAAGTTAATGAGAGAACGAAAAACCGAGTCAATCCGCATGTTCTTTGACAGTTTTCAGTGTACACGGCCTGTGCGATCGGTTACTTGATTGTTTGACGTAGCGTGGTAGATCTCAAGTACGCTAATGCCCGCTGAATATACACAACTCTGAGTATACTATTACATTTCGGAGAGCGTTTCACAGAATCAAGAATTCGGTATTAAAATTAAAAGAATTAACCATGACAAAATGTCCACCCTGAAATACTTCGTTTCCACCCGTGGCTGTAACAGGAGACTAAAAGCCTTCCTCGGCTCGTAACAGTTTTGGTATTAAATAATTAATCTGAATGAAGTGATGAATACGCACATTGACGAGGGCACACAACCTATACCAGCTCGCTTGAGGTGATGTGTGGGCCAAATGAACTTCTGTCCAATATCGAGCTGCCTAGGATCATATGTAAACGTCTTCTTTCTTATACTGTGGTATAAATTCTAAATTCTGCCTAGATAACGGAGGCACACAGGCCGAGCATTTGACGAGAACAGTAATTCTACTGTGACTTACGGGCTCGTTAATGGATACCCATCCAAGTTGATGTGCCTGGGCATAGAAAAGGTAGGCTGGTTGGCCAAATTTGGCTCACTCAGGGGAGGCGCTAACTTGAGAGCCTCACTTGCGTGATTCACGATAGTTTGTATTTGGGATCATCGGTAAACTGCCTAACACGTTGGGAGCTCGTTATTGTTGCTGCGACGATAGCTCTCTCAGTGTGCACGTACATGCCCTTTGTAACGTTGGACTCCTGAACTGCAGTACAGCGGTCGGTTAGTCTGCGTCAGTCCGCTCCTGAGGGAGAAGAGCTTCAGAGTGAACCAAACATTTGCTTATTGAAGAACACAGTGTTGATCAATGTACCGCTCCCAGGCTTACAGTGCCGTAAGTTTAGGCTGATGAGATCAGCAATTAGTTAAGATTTCTACTCGAACCCCGTTCTTTCCTGCCGTCTGTGCGAGCTGCAGTCTGTTTGGCTTGTGTGGGTTACTTAAGAAATGTTGATCCTAGGTTAATGAGTCACTGTCTTGGTCGAGTCCCAACCTGCCTGAGGCGGTGAGTGAGAGCAAGCGAGTTTGCAAGGGTGGGTTTTATATCACTCGAGGAATTATGAGAAACTGAAGCGAGTCGCGACCTGCTGCATCGTATGCAGAACGCAGGACAAGCTACAGTGTTCCCTTGGAAATTCGCATACGGTATTGCTGAGGGTGCTGGACTATAGTATTGAGGTGCGAATTATCCATGTTTGCATGGTAGTTTTTAACTTCCCTCTACGAATTACTTTGTTTCCTAACTGCAAGAATAAATGGGTGGTAAGACCGCGCTTGGGATAAAACGAGGCACAGTGACAGATCGATGACTGTTGAGTACTTTTGATTCATGATCAGGAATCGAACATTCATTATACTAGGAAAAATGTGCGGTGGCCAAAGTAAAAATGTATAACAATAAATTCTAAACGCAGAATTTGTCAACGCGTTACAAGGAGATGCAATGAGCTCAGAATGAAAATGGTGTGGGAATTTTCCAGAATAGTTGTTAATTTCACGTACGTGAGTAATAAAAAACGATGTATGGTGCAGCCCAGCAATTTAGTAGCATTACTCTTCAATCAAAATAAAAAATTGTAGCCAACTAATACCTCTGTGAACTCTTACAATTTACTCGAAATAGAATTTTAATCTTTTACTCTAATACAGGATAACCTGATGTTATTCTTGACTTTTATTTTAAACATTCGCATTGACGTATTACTTTTCGATGTTTTCTAAGCTCATAACTCATTTATAATAAAGAATAGGGAAAGTGATTAGACAGTCTTACTTCAAGTTAAATATTCTTCCATGGCGTCTGCATTTCTTTCGCTTTGCCATTGCGGTTTGGTACGCGATGAGGGCTATGACGAAAGGAGCCGCGTGTTAAAGATGTAAATTTGGTAATTTTGAATTACTTCTTAATCAACAACCATCGATGCAGGATTAAGGACAACGCTGTCTCTCAGAACAAGGAGTAAACGGGACCCGTCTCGAAAAATACAGATACTGAACATAAAAAATTGCTTTTCTAACGGAATTGTTGAATAAAAATAAACGATATTCGGACGTGTTTCTCCAGTCATGAATGGTAATTAGAGCTACATTAGGCCTTACTTAGAGCTACAAGAAATACAACAACTTAAGAAATCAATGCCAGGTAGAATGCCAATTTTTTTTCTCGCATATGCCGTATAAATTTCCGCTCCCAAGCACACGAAATAATAGTCTCTAATCACCTGAAGATTAAGGTTTACCAGCGAGTACAACATATCAACCCCTCGTTCAGGGCAATGATTTTGGCACATCCTCGATCGTTTACCTTCGAGTGAAGTGTAGGGAACTCGTTCTCTTCAAAATTTTGAAAAGTTATGCCAGCTCTGATAATGTAAAAGCAGTACAATGACAGCTTGTTTTCAGTAGAATAAACGTATTTTTTTGCGAATACGATTAATTCCACATCTGCGTTGAGAAACTGGTTAGCGCATGAAATGTCTCTGGTGAAGCTAGGCAGAACTAAAAAAGTATTAGGTCTCCAACTTAGTTTCTGAACTTGATTTATGAAAACAAAGGACAATTTTCCCACGGGAAATTTGTTTTTTTCATCTTGCGCACCATATATTGTTAGGACTTGCTTAACCAAACTTTGCATTTTTGAGGCTAAAGTTTGCAAACTTAGTTGGAGACTTAATATTTAAGCTAACCGAGTAGACGTTTGCGTGACCACTAACGTTCTTTGTTTTTGCAATCTCTACATGGAAGACGATCATCACAATACAGTTCAAATTTCTAACAACAGGGTTTGATTCATCAAGCTATTAATCATACTGGAGCTCTCTAATCTGCGTAGGGAATAGTATATTAAATCGCTATGTGATATAAATTAGGACAAGTCGCTTTTGTATGTTTATTTGCTGAAGAAACACAAATTATCCTCTGTTTAAACAAGAAAGATTTGTTCACCCGAGTAACATTTTTAGTCATTGTAAAATTACCGAGTAAAAATTTCTTCAACTGGCTACCATAAAAAGAGTAGTCACAATTCGACCAGAGAAAAAGAAATTCAAGCAGGAGAATACGAAGAATTAAAGTTCAAATATCAAAGACAATAAGGCGTAATTACACATAAAAAAGTTACACAAGTTATCTTTGGTAAACGTTCATAAAACATGAATTCGGGTGAACCAATGACCTATTGGTCACAGTTTCGTTAAATAATTAATTTCTCACACAATTTAATAACTTTCTTTTGACACCTGATGAACTCCTAGGTCTCAGACAGTCCTCGTTAGCGACGATAAAACAATGCATAAAATTACCTCGATGATCGAGTGAGAGAGAGGGGGAGGGGCTCGCTGGACGTTATACGCACGATTTATTGACTCACGAATTTTAGGTAATGAAAGCAAAAATTCCTTCGCTTTAGACGTGGATAAAGCTTCGAAATACGATAGAATATGAGACGCATCGTTGTGTGTGGTCGATATCATCCTCAGCGAAAACCACTATCTTCTTTATCTCGACAGAATATACCTCGGAATTATATTCATTTTAATATGTATTCAAACAAAAATAAATAATCGCCAAGTTTCCAGTGATTCCACACTTCATGAAACGATAATAATCATCTCAAACCTATCCTTTCCGATCAATAAAGTCGACCATTACGCTGAAAATTTAATTCAAACAACACAAGCATACTAAATTTTTAACTCGCGGTTGGGACAGCGGGCATCACAGGGATGAAGATGCAGCAAAAGACACGTCTGCGACACTTGTAACTTGAGTAATATTAGATTCCTGCAACGAGCATTGGTCGCATTGTTCAGGGTAGCTCTGGAGACACCGCTGATCAACGTGGGTCTCTGGAGTGTGTGCTTCGCTAAGATCTGCTCCAACGGGATCCCTCTCCTAACCAGCTACAGAATCCTGCACACCGCCCCCCACAGGACGGAACAATTCCCACCCGTGTAACTTTCAGGAGTTTTCTTTTCCAGAGCTATCATGCTTGGATAAACTCAAATATGGGATAATGCACANTGACTCTTCAATTCCTTGACCTAATATTGTTATAGAGGACTTCAACTTCATTATTTAAGTGCACAGAATCTTTCCCCCAAATTTTTCGTTACAAGTCAAAAAAATTCTAAATAACGGAAGGCTCCTTGAAAAGGTGAATCCAGCGCCTAACGTGTTGAGCTCCCTCAGCGTCCAGACGCCTCCCCAAAAACTAGACAAAGATCGACATCACGCTATGGCAGAGCTGCGTGAAGTATCAACTGGCGGCACTCAAGTGTGGCCAGGGCATAGAGGCCCACACATCTTCAAGGTATTCAAGATATTCTGCATTCGTGTTATTTGACCTCAACGACGCGCATCTCTGCCGGCACGTCGGCCATCAACCTTTCCCGAGAGACGCGTCACTCACAGGGTCTTACTCAAACGAAAGCCAATAG
>VOMN01110753.1:0-26796 GCA_014899125.1 Orchestia grillus
AAAATTGAAAAAAAATCTCTACGTTGAGCGACGCATAACTTTAATCTGAAAGAACGTATCGTACGTATAATTTTTTAAAATTATATCACTTAATTATAAAATAACCTTCGGAACTCTACTGAGTACGTAAATTTCAAATCATGCAGAACGAACAAAAAGCAGAATTTTTACAACTCGTTGAATAATTGCGATTCCGTGGGCAGCTTCGTAGAATCCAAGCAACTCCCGGTCCCGTCAATACGCTCTGCTTTGAAAATGTCAGCCAGGATCTACACCGACGTTGACAGGAGAGAGAGAACCGACGAGCATGCAAAGGTTAGGTCCATGCTTCAGGCGCGGAGCAAGCTCTCTAGTGGCCTTGCTGCGCCCCGTGCCTTCACTACTTAAGCCCTATGATACCTAAATTATTTTTGCGGTCTGACTGCAGCTAGCCTTGTACCACAAACCATCTTCAGTCTTGCTCCTATTTGCAACATCCCTGCAGCTAGCAACGTAGCGAGACTAGGTGCTGTCTTATATATATCAGCCAGAAGCCTCCAGCTAGCTACGTAGCGAGACTAGGTGCAGTCTCATATATATCAGCCAAAAGCCTCCAGCTAGCTTTATGCAAAAAACTAGCTTCAGTCGTATCTAACCTAGCCTAGCTTCAGTCGCACCTTCGCAGTTAGATCGCAGCTAACTTCGTATGAAATCGCATTCTTATAAAACAGTTCAGTCATATACTAGTAGTCCTTTCAGGGTTAATTAAAGGAAGCCCAATGCTTTTATTAGCGAATTATCAGTGTTCTGAGTTATGCCTACATTTACAGCACCAGGACTCGGTGGTGCACGAACATTTCTNTGTGAGTAAAAAATAAGTATCCTTAGTAAGAAATAAATACCTTAGGTAAATAATTGGTGTCCTCAGTAAGAAATAAATAGCCTAGGTAAAAAATAGGCATCCTTAGTAAGAAATAAATAGCCTAGGTAAATAATTGGTGTCCTTAGTAAGAAATAAATACCGTCGGTAAAAAAATAGGTATTCTCAGTAAGAAATAAAAACCGTCGGTAAAAAAATAGGTATCCTCAGAAAGAAATAAATACCGTCGGTAAAAAAATAGGTATCCTCAGTAAGAAATAAATACCGTCGGTAAATAATAGGTATCCTCAGTAAGAAGTAAATACCCTCGGTAAAAAATAGATAGGTATCCTTAATAAGAAATAAACACTGCGCGTGAACATAGATGTCCTCATGAGGAAATCAATACCGTCAGTAAATTTTTTTTTCTCAAAGTAACGAAAAATACCGTCAAAAATAAGTTATTCATCAAGTAATTCAATGCATTTAAAGTGATTTTCATTCGAATAAAATTTCTCCCTATCATTCATGAAAAGGAAGCTGTGAGATCGCATATTCGATATAAGAAGTTGTTAATCGGCTTCCATGTTTTCAGCCTTATCAAGGAATTTCTTTGAACTCATTGCTCAAACATTAAATCATTTTACTGGCATATCAACAATTGAAATAACATTTATCACACACCCCTGATAAATGCTTCACTATGATTTATCACACACCCCTGATAAATGCTTCACTATGATTTATCACACACCTCTGATGAAAGCTTCACTACGATTTATCACACCTCCCTGATAAATGCTTCACTACGATTTATCACACACCCCTGATGACTGCTTCACTACGATTTATCACACACCCGTGATCGTAGAGCAGCACATGCCTGTATCGCATTCATCAAGATGTCCATTTGAAGATTGCCTCGCAAGAAAATGACCGAGATTTTCAGTGAGGCAACAGAGCAGGTCTGCATTTTGGCCTTCGCTTTGAGAGCTATAATTGGTATGCAATTATTCCCGTGCTCGAGGAGATACGGGAAATGATAAAGCAAAACTTAGGGCTGACAGTTTTCCGGTTTTATAATGACCAAACCATTTCAACAAAATCACTGAACTTTGAGACAGTCTTACTTTGAATATGCAAAGATAAAGTTCTGTTCGAGAAAAGTGAAGAAAAAGGGCGTAGTATTAAGCGAGATGCATGTACATTTGACAACGGTACTTAGTTTATCAGATGAGTTTTTTTAGTTCTTATAAGTGATGCACAATAATGAAGGATGTGAATAAGACTGTAGGATATCAAATATCGGTCTCAACTTCTGCAAATGGTTTAGTTCTTGAACTCTTCGCATCTCAAGAATCTACAATTGACGACTTTCACATCAAACGTCCTCGAAATAGTTTTAAAAACGTTCTCGCGTGTCAACGAAACAGAACACAGCTTTACTGCTTCACTGACAGTACATTTTTCGACGTACTCGTTCAAAACACAGCAGATATTAAAACTCACATCTTGTAAATGAAATGACGAACAGTTCAACGCAGGAATGTACAAGACAAGGCAGGCTATTTAAAGCAATCAGTAATAATAACCATAGCGCCACTCCGGTGCTTACCTTGCGCTGCTCTGCAAGGTTATGAGTCCCGAGGCGTTGTCAAAGGACGAGTTGTGTCATCATCGAACAACGGAGGCAAACTCTGTAACTCTCCAAACTCTGGACGCGCTCGTCGCAGTCATCTCATGCTAATGCACACCTCACCTGCCTCCAGTCGTGCTTTTATGAGCGCTGCTCTTGATATTTACGATCAAAATGCCTTGAAAACAGTGCAACGGATCGCCGTTAAAGCCTAAAAAACAGATGATAAGGAGCTCAAAAATAGAGCGTCAAGATGCGGTTTAGCATTTTCCTGTTGTTTTTAACCATGCATTCACGAGCTTCAGGAAATATTATTGTAAGCACGCTCTCGTAACCACACGGAACCTCAATCGATTCTCAAAAATTACTCTTAATTTTAAGTGTATGCTCACAGGTCGCTGAGGGCAGCACCCGGTCTAGCCTCGCAATAAGTCTACGGAATGCAATACACTCATTTGAAATGGCAGATGTGGTGTACCGTGGGTGAAAAAATGAATTACAAAGTCTCTCTGACTGTATGAGCACGTCGCAATCAGGTTTCGAGCGTAACACTCCCTTTGACTTTTTATATCCAAGGGAAAATTCATGATTGCTGAGCCCGGGAAACTTCCATCCGACCGTTTACATTCGACGTTTGTTTAGCTCTCAAAGATTAGAAGGCTAAATTACTTCATCAGTGACTCATTTCTGCTTTAGAAAGCGCGTACTTTTAACTCAAATTAGTACATGAAAGAGGGGCGTATGCCACGTGCTGTCACATGAGGCACCGGCTACTAGGTCTTTAGGATTATGTTTGCTTTTTACCCATTTTAAATTATCGTTTCCTGAAGTGCAGACTCAATTCGATTGATGGCCGCCGTCACAAGTATTAGAATTAACACAACGATTCAGGCTTTCATCTGAGTTTCCCTTTCCCCTAAAAAATTTAATTTTAAAATTATTCTTGCAAAACACCTTCATATTAATTGAAGGGAGTAAAATACCGTTGGACTAATGCTAAAATGGGCAAAATTGGGTTATTTGTAGAAGGTGTCGCGGGATTAATTTTCAGCGTTAGTTCAACAGCATTTACATAAGTGAAGTTATTGGGTACCTTTACATGGAAGTGTTATTTACGAAGGGCTGGCCAAAATTTCTCTAACGTATGGTCTAAAAAGTTTATCTTTCTAAACAACATAGTTGTTTTCCCACATGAGACCCGTTATAATCTGCACAATTTTATACCGTATGGCTGCACCTGTGAACTGCTTATTTTTAGAACGGCTGGGGTGTATCTGAAATCTCCAGAACATTTTTTACTTGAAAATTTCCGAACAAATTTCAAGAATAATTTCTGAATGAATTTGTCTGGGGCCCCTTTTTGACAGTCCCTCGTGTGAATATCGAAGGTAATAAACTGTTTCCTTCAACGGTTGAGTAAAATTTTTCAACGTGAACTTTTAAACTAGAAGGTTTGCTTGAGTTTATAACCAAGTTCAAGACAATACCAGCAAAACGTTGGGCAAGGGGACGAGACGCTCCAGACAAATACACGTAGCTGGCAACACTGGCAACAGGTGATGAAGGGCGAACCTGAGTAGAAATACGAGATCCCATAAATAATTCATGACTGCGATTCCTGAGCAGATGCTATTTGGGGGATGAGCTCTCGCAAAAAAAAATTGCATGCAAGAAGAATCACAACGCCTAAACTTTTTGTTCACACTTTATGTGAAGAAGCTCAACAAATGACTAATTTCATCTGATCTCCTTTTATACAATACGTATCAGGGTCGCATTCTGGCATCGTAGGAAGGTCTAAATGTCTTAAACCGAACTCAGGGCATAGTAGTTCGATCCATGACAAGAAAAACAAGATGAAAATCTTTGAAATACGCTGTTAGTTTGTTGCATTTTGACTTTCATAAGCAGATAGCAGAAACACTCTTTTCAGGAAGTGCGTTGAGAAAGAGCGAGCTACAAATCCATCGACAGGAAAGTATGAGAAGCACTGATGTAAGAGTTTTTCTCGAAAAAATATCGTGAAAAATCCAAAACACGCATAGTACTTCAGTCTGGGTTAAAATATGTTGTACGTCTGCACGCCTGCATTGTCAAGTACAAGCCTATTAACTGTGGCACGTCATCACTCTTGCATTGTCAAATCAGGTTGAGAAACCATGTTTATCTATCAATATTTCATGCCTGCATGAAATTTTGCCACGGAAGTGTGGGTATTTGTGTCTGCTAATTCATGCCTACCTTCGACCCGTTTATTGAATTCCTTGTCATCATTCACCACGACTCAGGTGTTTGTCTGGCACTGTCCAATACCTAATAATGGCCCAGGCATTTCATTGGGGCCCCCTGACCAGCGTTTGCGTTATTTTGATAGCTGATCTGAGCAAAGCGCTACCTAATATTCACCCAGAGAAGCGCACGCGATCCTGCCCGCGCCAGAAGACTGCGTAGAGCTCTGGGCCAAGCAAACAGTGCACAACCTCATCGATATTCTGGCTCCCTGCTTGAAATGCAGACTTCTTGGTCGCCCTAAAGGCAAGAACGAAAGATAGGGAACGTCCCGGGGCTTGTCCCTGGCCATTTGAACAAGAAGTGGGCGTGATATAATACGCTAATACGCAGCCACTACTCACTACAATGTGCTAAACGATCGTTGTACGTAGAACCTCCTCATGACTCATGCAAACTGCTTTTAATTAAGGCTGCTTAGACAAACCATTTTTCTCAGATCCCCAAAAATTCATCTTACCAGCGGATGAAGTGAAGAACGTTATGAAAGATAATATTGCGCTTCATAGGTCGTAGAATGTAATCGTGTGCTCCGGTAAAGTAATTTAGTCCTCGTCATCTAGCCATGGAAATCAATAATCGTCCCTGCGCTACAATAGCTCTGAGCTGCGACATTTGCATCGGTCAGGCGAAGCAATGCCCTGATGACTTCAAATGGCCCAGCTCGCCGTTGGCCAATGATGTGATAGACGCATTTTAACTTTCGGCATCAGGCCAGCAATGAAAGAAATTCAGTTTTACTACCACTTTGGTATCACTATAATAAGGTCAAACGTTTGTTATCCGCCAATTTACCTCTCTAAAAAACTCTATTATCCATCACAATGTGAAATAATTTATACCATGGAATGGAATCACGTATGGAAAGGCTGATATTCATCGTTTAATTGTGATAAATTTAACTGTACATCGCGCGCTAATCTAGGATGTCCCCGACACCCGTGGCATACAAATTAGCGCACAGCCACGCGCATGATGCTTACGTGCGTTGCTGCAGAGTTTGACGGCTGTTTTTCCCGTCGGCAGTTGCTCGCAGAATCGACGATCGTTCTTGACAGTCGAGTGGAATGCATTGTTAACCTGACAACCATCATTGTCGATATATGTGGACGCCGCGGTTGTTGCGTTCAGACGGTCACTGTCGATATATGTGAACGCCGCAGTTGTTGCGTTCAGACGGTCACTGTCGATAAATGTGAACGCCGCAGTTGTTGCGTTCAAACGGTCACTGTCGATAAATGTGAACGCCGCGGTTGTTGCGTTCAAACGGTCACTGTCGATAAATGTGAACTCCGCGGTTGTTGCGTTCAGACGGTCACTGTCGATATATGTGAACGCCGCAGTTGTTGCGTTCAAACGGTCACTGTCGATATATGTGAACGCCGCAGTTGTTGCGTTCAAACGGTCACTGTCGATAAATGTGAACGCCGCGGTTGTTGCGTTCAAACGGTCACTGTCGATAAATGTGAACTCCGCGGTTGTTGCGTTCAGACGGTCACTGTCGATATATGTGAACGCCGCAGTTGTTGCGTTCAGACGGTCACTGTCGATAAATGTGAACGCCGCAGTTGTTGCGTTCAGACGGTCACTGTCGATATATGTGAACGCCGCAGTTGTTGCGTTCAAACGGTCACTGTCGATAAATGTGAACGCCGCAGTTGTTGCGTTCAGACGGTCACTGTCGATATATGTGAACGCCGCAGTTGTTGCGTTCAAACGGTCACTGTCGATAAATGTGAACGCCGCAGTTGTTGCGTTCAGACGGTCACTGTCGATATATGTGAACGCCGCAGTTGTTGCGTTCAAACGGTCACTGTCGATAAATGTGAACGCCGCAGTTGTTGCGTTCAGACGGTCACTGTCGATATATGTGAACGCCGCAGTTGTTGCGTTCAAACGGTCACTGTCGATATATGTGAACGCCGCAGTTGTTGCGTTCAAACGGCCACTGTCGATAAATGTGAACGCTGCGGTTGTTGCGTTCAAACGGTGACTGTCGATAAATGTGAACGCCGCGGTTGTTGCGTTCAAACGGTCACTGTCGATAAATGTGAACTCCGCGGTTGTTGCGTTCAAACGGTCGACCCCACAGACTGCGGGAATGCACTGTCGGGAGGCACCGCCAACACAGGAGAGCTACAGACATGCAAGTTTTGCAGGTCCTGTACGTGTTTTGTACGCCCCTCTACAACTCTCTGGTAGAAAATGCAACGAAGCGAAATATCTATAATTGCTGCTCAATAACGCAATTTCAAAAAAGACAAGCTCTTTTCAAATCCATCACATCCCAAATGTAACTCATTTTCGCTCCGTTTAATTTGGCCTTGAAGTTAAATATATTATTCGAGCTCCAAAAAGGTTCTCTCTTGAGTCTAATTTCGTATTTGCCGTTTGCAATTGATTGTAGTACTGCGCCTAACAATAATTACTTTACAGTGAGGGTATTTTTTTTTAATTTTGGGCAAATGATGCGTAAACATGCAACGTTAGTGCAATGTTAATGTGTTGTACACATACGTTGCAAACAATCATCCTCCTCCTGCGTCAGAGTCCTTCATAGGAAACTGCGTTCAAAGGAAAATGTTTCGTGCGTTGCAACGATGCACAAACGAACGTTGTGCGGTACCAGTAAGAAACTGATCCGTCACAAGTGCTCTGTCTGTGCCTTTACTGGCTGAGGCGAAACATCTTTGGCGTCATTTTCCAGAGCAGACGTTGATGAGCAAGCCACCGATGTCTCTCTGCTAAAGTAATGGGCAGAAATCTTCTACTATGAAACTAAATGCGTTTAACGATAAAACTTTCATGAAAACCCTTGTTTGTTGCCTATATACATACAGTTTTTGCGCAATTCTTTGTTGTGTCTTAAACAAACGTCCTCGCTAAGCACACCATTTGAATGCAACTTTGCAATCTTCATCATTATTCATTCTCCAGTTCCACAAGTTTCACTTAATGATTAAACGACAAACTTTCTCTGAGGTAGTTGCAGATGATACGATAACGGGTAACGGGTTAAAAGAGGTAGTAGAAATACCTGATTGAGTTCTAAAAAATTTTGTAGAGAGTAATTTTATACATGTACAGAAATTCATGGAGAAAGTAACCCGCGGCAGTATTTCTACTGCTAAAGGGCAGAATTGAAATATTTTTCAAGCTTGAGATTACTTCATTCATGCTTCATTCACTCAGTCTTCTGCTCTTGTCTCCAGCGTCTCATGCAGGGTGCAATTCAAGGCTCAGTATTTCTTCCTTCACAGAAAAATTCCCCCAAAAGTAAGCCAATAAATGTCCGGAGATTGCTGCTCACAATAAACTGCAATGCTGAAAGTCACCAACAATTCAGCCCTCTTCCCTCCTCCCTCTCTGTTTTTAGACACAAATATGAGCCGGTTGGAATAAGAAAAGTGGGCCTGCGTTTGCATTCCCTCGTCAAATTTTAAAACTACATCCTGCTCTCTAGAAGAAATAAAAAAACGCCCGTGACACTTCAAGTGAAACGTAAATGTTTCCAAAGAAAACCTGATCACGTGATTAACCAATCAGTTCACTAAACGGTTGATTTCTCTGAGTTTTCGAGTTGAACATAAAATTCTGAGACATTTGCCATCTCGGTGAAGCGAACAGCTGCTGGTACGTCCAACGAAATTTCGACTCTCAAGAAAGAAAACTTTCCGTCGTAAAGTTTGTAAATTGATTAGGGAGTCAAATGGAGCGTAAATGTTAAATTATTATTTTTTAAATCAACTCATTTCACAATATCTCTCAATAGGAATTCGATAAATTGTGTAATCGGGATTAAGTTTTTGTTCAATTAATATTTGTGTTGAAGAATGTGTTAATTGTGTTAATTCAGCTGTTGCTCGAAATATAACAGGTTTTATGCTGGAGTAATTCAGGTACTATCGAATTAAATAATTTTGTTAGGAGGTAATATAATTAACTTTTGATGAATGGACAAAGTTTGCATGATTTAAAGAGGCATTCTTTTGTCCTTTTTGTAATAATTTATAATTTATTGAAGTTGATATACACCTTGAAATACTAATTTCCTAAAACCAAAAAGAAAAAATGGAGTAATTTCCATGGATTCATCAGTGAAGTTCATATATACCACCATTAAAATGAAGGAAACTCTTCGGACTTTTGCCTCCCAAAGTCGGAAAATGCTTGCCAAAAGAGTCATCTTCACTGACATAAACTCAAACAAATATCCTCCTTCAATGGGCTGCACAACTGTTTCACAACTTCCTCAACATTTACACTTTAAACCATCCAGTTAGAGAGAATTTAACATCATTATCTTGCTCCGTTCGTCTTGGACAGACGGTCTTGAAGCTAAAAGTCGCAATTCAAACAGCAGCTGAAAACACCCCCTCTACATCATTATTTGCGTATATTATTCATTGGAAATGAGCCCATCGCGCCCAAGGAAGTCAATCACGAACCTAAGCCAAGCAAAACTAAAGTGAGCTTTAGAGCTTGCTGGTGGTCACGTGAGTTATGGAGGGTGCATCAGACTGAAAACTTACGCTGGGCACGTCGTGATTGTGCACCGTTTCGTTTTAGTTAGTGATTTTGATCGTACTTATTACGTCACGCGTCCTTCGAAGTCAGCTATTTATGGACAAACTACATATGTTAACCAAAATACTGTCGTGTCGTATTTGTGAAATAAGCTTTGAAGACAATTGTACCTATGTAAACTATGTTAACCGAAGTAATAACATCTCGTATTCTATCAAATAATATATTTAGTTTCCTTTAGATTACATTAAATTACGAAACGATATTCAGTATCCTATCTACGCTTAAAAAGGGTTACAGACAGAAATGTTGAGCCATATATATATATATAAATATATATACATGGCCCAACAGCCATTATAAATGCAGGGTTTATTTTGGTACACCTCCATTTGAAAACCATTACTTGCGTCATCTTTATTTCTCATATTCTTTTAACACTTTTTCCTTCTTTTCCATCGCTGTTGCCATCTTAGTTCATCTCTCACAGTGGTATCTCGTATCCAAATTTCCACACACATTCATTCACTTGGGATACAAACCTCTTCTTGCTTCTTCTGCAGTCCCGCAATAGGGGTATGATTCCTTGAAATGTATAACAACTAGGATACATTTTTATGAATGACTAGACCAGCCGTGACCCGTTGNGCACGGTTTCAAGCAAGCAAGCAAACAAGCAAACAAACAAGACGACCAGAGTTTTAGTATTATCTAGATAGATAGACGGACTTCTTCTGAGAATTGTTTAATTTTTCCAAGTTTTCTAGTCATCATACACGATATTATTATTAACCAACTTTTCAAGAGAACGATGTTTCAAATGCTGCGAGAGATGCAGGCAAAGCGGGTATCTAGCATACAGAAGAAATATGAGCATCACAGTATGGATCAGAATATAACCGTCTGACTCGTACAGGTTTGGCCATGAGTATGACTTTCTTTTAAAAATTATCATATCACTAGTACCACAATGGGTGCAGAGCTTTTTCAGCGTATCAGTGCTACCGTCGTGGGTGACGGTGCGTTACTTATGGCCTACCCTGTGCTAGTAAAGAGATATTTTCTGCTACTGGTTCACCTCATGTACGATTTTTAGGCACTGGTTAGTTGAGACGATGCACCGCACTTTGTACGGAAACGGGGACTTGTTTCAAACGTGGATTACATTATGGATTAGAAATACACGGAAGGGGAAGATGTGAATCGCATTTTAGGTTTGCGTAATTTCTTACGAGCGAAAGTTGTGTAATTGTGATCTAAATGAACGCTTCGCCTGTGATACAGCTGATAACAATGCGTCTCTATTTGTATTGTGGTGGGTCTGTCAAAGGAATATCACGTGGTCAAATAGCCAATAAATAGCATCTTGAATATCTTGAATATCTTGAAGTTGTTTGGGCCTTTATGCCCTGGTCACACTGGAGTGCCGCCGGTTTGTGCGCATGCTGTCCCTTCGCATCATATGCTTGTTAGCATATGATGATGAGTAAATAGACTCAAGTTCAGAGGAGTATTATCTAAGCAGGGCTCATTATTCTTCAAAATATTAATCTGACCTTGAAAATTAAAGTGCTGTTCCACAGACTTATGTAATTTCAAATTTAAAAACTGCTAAAATAAAAATAACAGGAAAAGTTTAATTTTATCTCATGTAATCCCCCGCATGAACCACAAACGTTCCCCTTACTGACCATGTACCTCATACTAAAACCGGCAAAAATACCTTATCGCCAAAAACCAAATCCAAAGCACAAATTCTAATATTCGCTACACTTGACTTACATTGTCCGATCCCGGGAGTCGAGCCCTCTTTGCTCTAAAAAAGCACTCCGTTCCTGTGTAATATTAATAATTCAGAGCTCGCTCTCGCACACACGTCGAACGATGCGGTCGCCAGCTACAAGAGCACCAGAGGCTAAACGTGTGCCAGGACGGCGTCAGGGCACATAGCAAGTGAGGCTTGATGTTGATGGTCAAGCGGGACCGCATGCAGCGCACGCAGCCTCTGTGTTGCCGCTAATAAACTTGTGCCTGGCGCTGGTCGCGAGCAGACGACGTGCCGGCATCGTCCGTGCGGGGCCAAAAATGGTCAAAAATGACCTGGGCAGAACTTGGCACCGTGGACGAGTTCTTCGAACGAATGTTCAAGAAACCACCCCAACTTGTTGGGTGATGTTTTCACTGAATGAAAATTGGTGTAGGGACACGAGATTGGAGTGAAAAATAGGAAGAACCTTGTTATCACTCGGGGTTTATCAGGACTCAAAAACCGCATGATTTGAAAATAAGAAACAGAGTTTGAAAGGAAAATCATGGTGATTCTGTCCTTGAGATTCATCGCGAGAAAATAAAGGAGCGATTGTATCTGAATCGATCGTTGCACATTTACCCTCACGAACATGTATTTGTGTCACAGACTCAGCACTTGCCTTGCTGACGATGACTTCCTGGGTTTCCAGAGCAGGAAGCCCGTGACTTGCATCGCTTGGCGGTCAACATCCGTACGTATCAGTGCTACCGTCGTGGGTGAAGGTACCTTCCTGATGGCTCACCCTGTACTAGTGAATTGATATTTTCTACTATTGGCTCTCCTCATGTACATTTTTTAGACACTGGTTAATTTTTGGCGTTTGTCTTTTTCGTGATATGAGAGCAGATTCAGAAACATGAAGGGGCGCGGCCGTCGGGGGTCTTTAATGACGTGCTAGAGAGCGCTGGTTCGAGGGTCCCCCTATTTCTTTTCTAAAGAGACGCGGACATCAATTAGAGGCTGGTAACTGTATTTTCCTGAACTTAATTCTTGGTTTTTAAAAAATGAACATGTGTCTATAGTTTTTCGGTGTTTTCTTCTTGATGAAATCCTTTTGGCGGTCGCTTATTTTAGATGGATCCGAAAAACTAATTAGATTGAAAAAGCGGTGTTCGTATAATTGATTTACGGCAGTCCTAAAACATCACCAGTAAAACCACGTGAAGACCGAGCTGATAAAAAGATGCATGGACGGCTTAGCAAACTGAATGGGGGGAATCAGCAGAATTTAAAAACTTGTTAACACACACGACAGCCCGACACCGCGCACGCCTTCTCACTAGAGTGCCATTTCAATACGGAATTGACACTGGACTTGGAGTCCCATTCAAGATAAACTCCTCCCGTATATTCGACAGCTGTGAAATCATGCTTCTGCCCATCAGGCTGTTAATGAGCGCAAGCCAAAAAGGACTCGAAAAGAAGGCATAAAAATGCCGGGAAGTGTTTTTCCAAAAGCAAAACCCGAGGTCAAGAGAGCTTGAAGTACTTTCGACGAAAATCACTGGTCGTATATTCTAAAGTCATCTTCGTAAGTCTTACGAAATCAAACTCCAAATATTATTCTGGGGTTTCTATCATAACTTTTATCAGGCGGTTGAATTCACCCATCAGATACATAAGGCTGTGCTTAATAGGCTACTTATAATTGCATGAGTAAGTACATTGCATGTACTTACTTAATTATGTAAGTACAGCCTCTCTCACCTAGCGTTACAAGCACCTACTATCAGCCACTGGGAGCCACCTGGCACCCGACGACTCAAGAGCTGCAACAACATAACAAGTTGTAGTAGATTGCGGTTGGCCGGCCTGTGTCTGTGTACATAGATCCCAACCCTTGCCCTATATGGCGAATAAAGCTGTTACAATCGAGCCGAATCTTTGCCAACTGTCCTGTCAAATTCTCCACTCGATGGTCATGGACTTTTATTATACGAGAAGGCTTGTGGTCGTAAATTCAACCATGCACAACCATGCAGCCATTTTGGAGACACTGGTGGCTCGCCCGCCAAGCAGATAATTTTAGGTGGAATTAGACTAGGAAGCTGCAACGCCCTCGGAAGCTATGTAAACTAACGCGCGCAAGAAAAGACATGAGTCAACGATATAATTGTCTTTGAATTTTCGTAAGACATCATCACATCGACATGTCATTTAACTTTAAAACACCTAATCTCGTTGCAACTCGAGGCCGGTACATACATTCGGCCTTTAACTACTCTCTATAGGACGAACGAATTTCCCCACGTTGACAACGTTCCAATGCTAACCTGCAGGTACAATGCAGGTTTATGTATAAAAATGATGTCGCACTCGACATCGTTTAGAGCAGCACTTCTCGAACTGTCTGATGAGGCAGACCGACTTTTTTTCATTGTGCCACGTACCTGTAATATTTTGTCGTGATGTTAATTCATACTCAAAATGATATACATGATGAATGTAATAAAATTTGACTGTTTTTTGATCTTCTATTTATTATGTAAGCAAATAATAAAACAATATGTATGAAAACATGCAAAACCGGTACAGGCCCCAGCCCCCCCCCACCCCTGTGAGTAGAAGAGTGTTGGCTTGCAGCATACTTGTATAATCTCTGCATAAGTTAGAAAAACATACGTAGGTCTAAATATCGTTTAATTCGACGCCGGTGATGGGATGGGAGATGCTTCAGGGTATTGGTGTTGCACTAATTTTTTAAAATCTTTAATAAATTTGGTCGTTGTGGACTCAATTTGGATATTTTTTTTATACTTTCTAATTAACAAAACTAAGAATCAACAGATAAAAAAAAGTTTATTGAGTTATCTTGCCGTGGTAGCTAAGTAAAAATGTCACTCCCCATCCAGTAAAAAGTATATGTTTCCCTTATTTACAGAGTCAAACTTAATACTGTAATTTCATAACCCATATTTAGTAACAGGTGGCGGAAATTCTCTGAATTTTGAATTTAACCAATTTTCAACTCACATCGTGATTTCAATGAAGATAAATAAATTTCAGTCCACATTAACGTAGCACAACATTTCAATGGGAAATTTAGCAGCAAAATGGCTTTTAAATCACGAAGCATAAATCAATTTACGATCAGTGCGCTCAATGCACAGAAAGCACAGCCCGTTGCCGGAGTCTCGGTCCCCTAAGTCGTGCCAGGAGAGGCTTCCAGGAACCGTGCTCCTGTCAGAGAAAAATGTGGCGTGAATTCTGCTCCTGTGATCCGATTGCAGTAAAAAGAAGGGCTTATTCAGGCAACACAGACGTTCAAGGGGCTCATTTCGAGAACACTCGTTGCAATCCCTGTCTACGATGGGTGCCCCTGTCTACGATGGGGGTCTCTGTCTACGATGGGTGTCCCTGTCTACGATGGGGGTCCCTGTCTACGATGGGTGCCCCTGTCTACGACGGGTGCCCCTGTCTACGATGGGTGCTCCTGTCTACGATGGGCGCCCCTGTCTACGATGGGTGCCCTTGTCTACGATGGATGACCCTGTCAACGATGAGTGCTCCTGTCTACGATGCGTGCAGTTACAAACTCCAAAGCTTAACGATTGTCAAAACAGTTAAAATGGTTTGTTAACACGAGCACCACATCACTTCAAAATTACAGATTTCTCAAGAAAATATGATCCCCATTTCAACAATTATTTTCAACTATACAGTAGCTACTTGGGCACCCGAATGAGTTCTGTGACTTCAAGAACGTCTCATAGAAACGGTATTATAAAGCAAGTTCCCGGCTTAATGCGTCTTCAAAATTATCGGACACTTGAAACCGATTGAGAAAATATTTACAGAAATTTGATAGCTCCGTGTGACGCTACCCCTGCTTGCCTACCCCACACCGTTCCCCCAAAAAATCCCTGATGAGAACTTTTGGAGGATTTTGTGCTCAGGTCTCCAGCAGAAAGCTCAAGCACACCGGACGATGGTACTGCGCGACACTGCACACTCTGACCTTTTCTTGGCCTATCTATCCATGATTTTGGCCACCCAATTATAAATCCCTGTTGTTATATGAATTCATCGACGTATTTATGCATTGTAAGTCAAGCAGGAACTTCTAAGCTGAGTTTAATGAACAAATTATAAGCTGTTTCCTGGCAGGGGTGAGTTTCTGTCTTAGTTATTCATATTTCTGGTTTAGTCGAATGAGCTCGTCGACATTTTCGGTGAGAGAGAGCTGGACACGAGTATACTCGTCCTTCTTTGACCTCTCACGGAATAGCCTGACCGATCTCGAGTGTAGTCATACGGCTAGAAGATAAGCGTTGGCTGTGAGCTACAAGCTTTGATCAGAAGACCTGCCTGGCTTGGGGTTAAGGTACGGAAAGCCAAAGCAAATTTGACCGCCGACGCTGTTGGCACTCACCAGGCAGTTGCTGCTCTGCCTGCACCTGCCTGCCTGCAGCTGTGTTCGACTCCTACTAAATGCCAGGTCGCAACAGCCGTGTCGGGATGTCTAAACAGCCGCTGCCATTACAAATATATCCAAAAGCTAAAAAAACTAAATCAGCATGCTAAAATAGCTTCAGCCAGGGAAGAAAAATGTCTGTTGTAGGAAGGTCACGTATTTCAAAACTCCGTGTACTGAGCACAGTAGTGAAATATACTATTCTATTTTCAATACACATAGAAAAGATACAGTTTCACAAGAGATATTTCAGAATTGCAGTGTGTGTTTTGCCTCTTCATTGTAGAAAACAAGCACTGAAAAATATCACGTAAATATACTGAGTTGAACATAAACAAAACTATATAAATAAATGGAAAAACTCATTCCTGACATAACCGAAACAGTTTTACTACACATACTGTTCGAAAACTCATTTCATATTTCAAGATTTCATATCGGACAATGACGGGATAAGACACTTCACACAGCTACTGTATTTTACTTTATAAGAAACAGGAATGAGCAATTAAAGTCCTATTCGAGCATCTACTCTCCAAAATCTTACTAAAAATCCACTTTCCTTCATGGGAATCGGTATAACAAGCGAAAATGAACACTTTCTCCAACGTAAAAATTACACCAAATTGTCCATAATCAGAAGACTTGAGGGTAAACACTTTCCCGATAGTTGCGGTTGTACTGTACCCAATCATAAGAAGGTAAACACTTCCCCGAGAGTTGCGGTTGTACTGTCTCCAGTGATAAGAAAATAAACACTTTCCGGATAGTTGCAGTATTACGATATTGCACCGATTGTCTCCGGTACGACGACGTGAGGGTAAACACTTTCTCGAAAGTTGTGTTGGTGAGGCGCGATCGGACGGTGTGGCAGCGACGCAGTGCCGGCAGCGGGAGCGAGGGAGCGTCTGGTGCCTGCCAGGCTGCTGCCACTGCTGCTGCTGGTGTGCACAGGGTCGGCCACACCCACCACCTCTGTTGCCCCTTCTTGGCCCTCCCGGCCCCGCCCTGCCCATCCTTGTCCTTCACAATTCTCTTGTGTCCCTCACCTGCCACTATCGCCTGCCTCATGGACTCTTCTTTCATTCCTGCGTAGTAATGTTTATTCTTATTTTCGCGCGAAATGGGACTTTCATGCCATCATAAAATTTTACTTGAGTCTTTTCGCCTGAAGCCCCTCTCTCACAGCCCTCTTTCAGTCATTGCTAAATTAGAATGGCTAAATTAGAAGGGCTAAATTAGAATGGCTTAATCAGAAGGGCTAAATTAGAATGGCAAAATTAGAATGGCTAATTAGAAGGGCGAAATTAGAATGGCAAGGTTTGAATTAGAATTTTATGTAATGAATATTGCATAAAAAACTTATAGATGTAACTAAAAGAGCGCATTAATGATACAAGAATAAATAGAAATAAGTGATGCAGATTCAAGATTCAGGAACTTCAAGATTCAGATTTTCATTCGAATGAAAAATATATATACGCATACATTTCATGAACTGCGATTAATAGAGGAGACTATTGTTGCACAGAGGTCCCCCAGCCTCTATTTTATCACAAAAACAGCCTGATACAAATTAAGAAGATTTCCAATAACTTATAAAAACTCAAACCCAATTTTTGAATGGAATCGTAATTGTCGATAGAATTGTTGTTAGAATCTTATTTTTCCAGCGAAAAGAAATTCCTTTATTTTTGCACGCTGTGTTTTATGCGGAAGACGTGAATTATAATTTCAAGAGCGACTGTGAATTGAAATTCACACGTATTTCGATTTTCTGGCATGTGTGAGCCAACGCCCCTCATTACACAGAAGAAAACTTCGAAAAAAACATTAAGCTACCCATTGCAGTCCAGATGTGTTCATTCAATGAATTGGTCTAACCACGTAAGACGATCAAAAAACAGTGCGCAATTTTCTGCATTAAAATAGTCTTAGTTTAACTTTTCTGCGGTCTCATCGATAAATTTATAAAACATTGGAAATTTATGCATGGGTGGCCGATACTGTAGATGCTTCGGAAAAAATTATAGATTGGGCTGACAAAACAATTTTGCGAGAGTGTTCGGGCTTACCTCAGTATGTAATGAGTGAATTTTTGCATTCATTACTTCTTTGACTCAATTTTCTTACAGTATCACCCATCCATATAGCAATATCAGAACTGTCCCATGATAGTGACGTCATGAGATTTTCTAATGCAAGCAATCGGTCACCTGATTTTTTACGTCACAGTAATGCCTACAATTTGAGCAAAGCTTTTCTTTTAAATTATTTATCTCCCTCTTGAGCTTTTGTCCTGCGTATTCGATATTTCTCATTTTGATAGAAGAAAGCTAAAGATAGTTGGCTGCTTCATCAGTTACATCAACCATTTTCCAATATATACTGATACAAAGTCTCTACGCTTCAGGTTTTCCAAACATTATCAACTCTTAAATTATAAACACATCATTAATCAGAAGGCGCGTGTGTACATTCCTCTACTTCAGCAGCCGCTGTTTCACTTGAGGTTCGACAACTTTATGTACAACCATTTCTGCAGAATTTATATTTCTCAATGCTCTCATTGAAGAATACCATCCCGAAAAGGATAAAGCTGCACGCTCGGAAAATATACTGGCATTGTTCCTAAAGGAAAAGCATAAATTGTGAAATACAAGCAAAATCATCACTACATCTCCCGTGAATTTCAGCCAGTTAATTACCACAGACATTTAGGGTAAAAATGAGAATGGTGACGATGGCGCACGAAATTTAGGGACACTGTCAGTGCTGTAAGACGACGATTGAGAACGTTTGTTGGCTGCTTGGAAACTTTAATGAAGTTCAATAAATCGACCTAAACGAGCGAAAATTCAATCTGCGGTGCTCATTGTTTTTGCATTACCTTGGTAAATTTTCAAGCCTACGCTTACAAATGCAGAAAAAACTGCCTGGATGTGGCAGCCGAATTTCGAAATAAAAGGCACGAAGCTCTGTAGCAATCTATCCGCAATCTTGATGTCCTGAATAATGATTTTGCAATCGTGATTTTGTGCCTAAATAGAGGTAGTAAAAGCCATCAGTCTTTCCAGAACTTCACGCCTCCCTGGGGCATCGTAAAGAGAATCAGGCGAGTGCGCGGCTTCATCTAAACTCTTGAACATTATGTAAAATAGGGTGTACGGGTTCATAATGAAGCAAGATGCAGCAAAAAATCGGGACGGGCTCATAATAAAGCAAGATACGGTAAAAACGTTTTCGGGACATAAATAAACACGAGGTAATTTTTAGACACGAAACGCGTTCTGTCCGTCACCTAGTCATGATTTATGCATGGAGACTCACAGCTTGGAGTCCCTAAATGCCACTAAGGAAACGCGATCAAATTTGGCCACTCAAGTATCTTGCTGCCCCATTCTCTTCGAGTGCAAAGGCCTGCAGGGAAATACCAGAAACTTGGATCGTTCGAAGAAATGTGATGGACAAGAGACATAAATTCGAACTTGTCAAGTGAAGACAAGCTTCTTTGTGTAGAAAGTTTCTTATCTTGAGTATGATTTATGTAAGAAGTGTCCGTTGTGCAAGGAACAAATGAATAAAATTTGTGACGAAGACGAAGAAACTTTTTTTGAAGTTTCATATGGGTATTTTGAGCGTCGACTCATCTTCAACTAATATGGATGAAAAAATACACAAATTCAGCATAAAACCCTACAATATTCTCAGCAATAATATCGTGGAACACTGAGAAAGAACCAATAGCGGCTTAGTACTTGCGTAAGATGAAGTCCCCTCTTGTCATTACAAGACAGTTTCAACCTTTGAACCTGCAAAATTTCGAATAATTATGGTGCACAGCGAATACGGAGAACGAAAAATTTCAAACTTTTCCCTGCTGCATATTTTTATTCGACGTAAATCGGTACATGTCTTACATACACAAAATCGCTGAGACTGAGACCCTCATGATTTGGACTTTGCAATACCGCTTGCGGTGAGGGAAACGTTCGATATTCTCAAGAAAAAGACGTGAAAGTATGTATGTCCCTACTCAAAGATCGTGAAATGAGTTTGCTAAAAGTTGTTGAAAGACCAATAATAATTTTGTGACCACAAGATATGAAATTTTATTTGAAATGTTAGTATCCCTTTTGGAGCATAAGGATGTAGTACTACCTGTATATCATTAAAATTATCATTTGTTGTTGCACAACATATGTGTAGAATAATCTTAATCAAATACAATAAAGACGTATATCAATCGGATAGGTTATAACTGATTGGGTATTTTACTACAATTTGCATCTACGTGACCCCATTTAAGAGTGAGAAATATTTTTCTTTGAAATTTTTTAATCTAGTTTCTAATATTTAAGCCCAAATCAGGCAAATTTTCATTTCAAATAAACATTGTAGTAAAACATATATTCCAATCAACATACGTCAGGAAAACTTATACCATTTTCTTCTCAAATTCAAGGATGAATTTAATTCAAGGGTGTTGAATATTTTTTTAAACAATGGCCCATTTTATTCATTGACTTACCCTCTGCATTCTCTTCATACAATGAAGAGAATGCAGAGGGTAAGTCAAGTATCCGGTTTGCGTTCCCAAATGAGGGAACGCAATAATGAGGAAACCGGTAAAGAATCAGATTCTTTACCGGTTTCCTCATTATTGCTGGTAGTGTTACATGCTTTATAATATTTCATTACTCAGGATGAACTCATGAACTCACCTCATTATGCTTCTAATAACAAACAGGACGGAATCAAATCTCAACCCCTTGTGTGACCTAAATTTTACTTAACTAACTGGAGTCAGTGAAACCAACCGCATGCAGGCTTCAGTCAATGCTGACAGCGCTTGTGTTGGTAGGACAAAAATACAATTAAAATAAACCTGTTGAAGACCACACTGAAAAATCACCCGAGTCAGGGTCATGTCTGCAGTTTCAGTGGAGACTATACATACACCAGCGTTTCTCAACCTTTTTTATCCCCGCGTAACCTTTGCGTTTAGTAACAAGATAGGTCAGATACGATGATGTCCATATTATAATATAACAATAAGCAAAATATACTTTGCATGTTCGGTGATATTACGTATATGAAATTAAATGAAAACTCAAAACTGCTTTTGCGTACCTCACTCCTTGCGAAGCTCGTGCAGGAGCCGCTGCTCTGGCTGATAGACGATGTATTGATGGTGTGATAGGGTGTAGTGCGATAGGGTGTAGTGTGTTAGGGTGTAGTGTGATAGGGTGTAGTGTGATAGGGTGTAGTGTGATAGGGTGTAGTGCGATAAGGTTGTAGTGGGATTTTGAATCCTTAGTTTCCCTATCTAGTGGCTGGATCTTGCATAGCGCATTCCCAACGCCTGCACAGCGCTCTGCAGTCCACTCTGTTGACTAGGTCCTGCCGCATCACGTCAAACGTTTTATGAAAACTATGCAGTCAATGTACTTATTTCCAAATCCTTTTTAAGGTAAAAATTAAATTTTAATCGTGTTCCAACTATAAGATACCAAAACCTATTTTTAATGCAATGTATTTTTCAAGTAAAGATTCTCAGAGTCAAACTTCTCGGACGATGGCAAAATTTGTTGAGAAAAAAAAATATAAAAATACCGAATTATGCATGGGTGCTTGTAATTTGCAAACCATAGATTAGTTTAACAAAATTGAAGTATTTAAATACCGTACAATTCATGCAAACTTTACTATGTTTTTTTTCATAATTCTTCTATGTAAGTGGGGAAATAATGTGAACTGGACAATTACCACATGTTTATGTAAATTAATGTTTCCAAGTACATACTCCACATCGTGACCACTAGAGGCGGGTCTGAGGGAGCGAAGGTGAAGTGCTGTGGACGCTCGCCTATGCCACCCTGAGATCTAGAAAGTTAATTGATTAGCATCAATATTTTTTTGACACGACCCTTGTTGCAGGATCGGCAAAGTTTTTCTTTTTTTCTTTCTGTTCTACATTTATTCTCGGTTGGACTGTCGAGTTCGTTGATATCGTATTTTTCTTTGCTATTTTATCCTCGGCTGCATTGCTGATTTTTTCTTTTTACCAGCAGTTGCTCTATCGGCTTTGTTTTATTATCTTTCTCCATTCTACTTTTAACCGCAGTTAGACTGTCAATTTAGTTTTAGTGTGTTTTTCCTTGAGTTTTATCTTTTTTTGGAAAACTTTAAATTCTCACAGTTGATTTTCCTTCCCCTTAGTGTGCAGAAATCCAGAAAACCTGCAGCGTGCATGGGGCCGGGAGAAGCTCTCCACCCTGCAGGGCTCTTCCCACGATCAATCAATGGCCGAAGACAGTTCCGGAAGACATCCAAATAGAGGCATTTAATGATAACTTTGTTCTCTATTCTTTAGTCAGATTGGAAGACAAGGGACTGTACAGTCCCCTATTATGGAATCCCTGACTCCAGAGTGGAGAGCAAAATTAGCATTCGATGCCCTTTGTTGGGTTTCTGCCGACACTGTCATCAGCCATTGACTGATCGTGAGAAGGGCCTGTACGGATGCGCTTCCAGAAAATTGGGAAGGCGTGCGCGTTGAGACCCAGCGCTCATTTGTCGGCTGTCGGCAATGCCAGGCGGGAGAACAGGCTGTTCCGGATGCGAGTTTTCGTGCAAGCGAAACTAGAATTAGAATCAGCCTTTTGTACAGTAGGATCACGGTGCTGAGTTTCATTCCTAGGGAGCTTGCCGTGTGATTGTCAGCAAACCCTAGTGACGTCTGGTCGTCTTCATTGTAAACATGGTTTCAGTTTGAGGTAAAACAGTCTTGTCGGAGCCGAACGTTTGAGCTTGGGCTCGATTTTAAAAAATATTCTGTTCTAAAGATTTCATCAAGACATATTGTATTTGTCTGTGAAACATGACTGGATCATTTATGGCTAGAAAGGCCTTTGCTTCGTAAGGGTTTTCCTTCACTAGACTCGGCTCAAATCTCGCTTGAAATATACACTCGGTCACGAAGCTCTCATCTAAGATGCTTGCAGGTTGGCGAAGCAAATCACGGTCATTCATTTCCAAGACACTTCATTTTATTCATGCCCGGGTTCAAAACCCCTCGTTATTTCTTCAAAACCTATGCTTTACTCAGATCTGAAATCCCTTTTCCGTTTAGGACGCGTATATTTGTTTTCATCTAACGTGTATTTCAAAAATTTAAATGAGTACACTCATCAAATTTTCAAATGAAATGAACGTGTTAGAAACAAGTTTACTAGTCCTTCCTTGACTTCTCTCTGTTTCCGATTGTGTACATACACCTGTGCAAAGAATAAAGCCGTCTCTGAATGGCACATTTTCGCCTGGAAACCTGCCGGTGCAAGGGTTAACGACTCTTTTGCACGCAAATATTCTAAGATATTTCTGGTCGTATAAATATCCCTTTATATACTCCACCGGCTCCGCAAAAGTATCAAGTCACAAGTCTGGAAAACAGATGGGTAAAATCTTCACATCTTTCACATGGATAACCTAGAATAAGCACTCGGTAAGCAATAAAATAACAGTTTGGTGCATGAGAAACGCATTACATACAGTACTAAGACAACAGGGTAAGGAAGGATAGAAATTTTCGTAAATGCTTTTTTTACGAGCAAACTAATCAACTAACCTTCAGCGTCCTCCAGATCACGGACAAGACCCTGAGCTGTGCATCCTGTGGACCACTGTATGGACGCTGGACCACTTGCTGCCGTCCCGGAATCATATCGTCGAGAAACAGATTCCCTCGTCGTCTGAGCTCCATTTCCCACTGCGTGCAAGCTGGTGGTTCACACCGTCCATTTTGGCCGAGCGATTTACTTGTCTACAAACATTTTCTTTCAATAATACATTGTGGCCGAGCAGTTTACTTGGTTAGAACACAGTAATTTACTTAGCTGGTAATGATTAGAAGATCCTTGTGTGATAGTTAGTTAAATATTGAGAGCAAAGTCCGTAGACATTTTGCGACTAATATGTTCAGTTTACCGAAACAGTCAATTGTTCAGGCTTTGCAAAGTTGAAAAGGTCAGGGGACAAGGAAGACGAGGGTCGTAACTCGCCTGATTCTGGGCCACAGGAAACGGATGCGAGAAAAATCCAAGTCTGCAAGCGACGTAGTGAATTATAACCATAGATTCAAAATGTTTGAACAAAATTCAAACTGCCCTGGAAGTAATTTATGAATTAAATGAGATGAGTGACACCAATGAGGAATAGGAATTAAGAGAACGCAAAGCAAATTAGAAAAAGAAAAGATGATGGACAACATAAAAAATCTATTCCAAGTCTAACTTTTTCCCAGGAGCATCTAAAACTACCTATGATTTAGTTCATAAAGAATATTCATCTCGTATTTTTTAAATTGTTTGATTGTGTGGCAAAAAGCCTAGGTTGGGCTGCACTACAAGAAGCTTTGAGGGCGAATGTTCCAGTAGAGGCTTGGCAGAGACGGAATGAAGCAACAATTGGGACAAGCCCATGAAAAGAATTCGATGAAATGCTCGAGAAAAGCGAAGTCTGACGAGAAGTTTGTGAGCGGATACGGAGAGGAACGGAGGAGAGAATAAAAAACGCAAAAGAAAGAAAGAAAGGAGGGGGTAATGAACAGGACTTGAGAAAAACGGAAGAAAGGAGAAGGGGGCGGAGGAGAGGAAGGTGAAAGATGGAGAACGGAACTAGGAAAAGGCGGGGCAAGCGCAGTTAAGAAAAAACTATAAACTGAAACGAGGAAAAGACCCAGACATAAAGGTGTGAAATTGGGTCAGAATTGAGGGGAAGGAAGGGCACGAGAACAGGGGGAAGGGCGGTGGTGATGACGAACAGTGCTACGACAGGTGGAGGAAGGGAGNTGTTCATGCTGCTCCCACATCTCCTGCTGATGTTGCTGAGGGTGGGAATGTGTTCGTGTGGCTCCCACATCGCCTGTTGATGTTGCTGAGGGTAGGAATGTGTTCATGCTGCTCCCACATTCCCTGCTGATGTTGCTGAGGGTGGGAATGTGTTCGTGTTGTTCCCACATCGCCTGTTGATGTTGCTGAGGGTAGGAATGTGTTCGTGTTGCTCCCACATCGCCTGTTGATGTTGCTGAGGGTGGGAATGTGTTCATGTTACTCATATGTCTGCCCATGCTGAATATGTTGTTGTTTGATAAATATTTACTACCTGAGCATTCGCTTTTGAATTCATTCAAAAATTCGTTGTAAGCTCTGACAATGACTGTAAATTCTCTATTTCTCAGCACTTATGCCCCAGAACCTGTCAGAGTGTAGAGAGCATCGCTATCATCCGGTGACAACAGAATGACCTAATATTCCAGGCCACTTCAGCTGAGTTGGACTATTGCAACATGCATTGATTTTTGTCTAAAAAAAATAGTGTTCGCTTGATATAATCCGAGAAAAAAACAATTGTAACATTTAGCATCTAGGAGCATAAACAAGGTCATTCTTACCACAAACATGTCCTTTTTCTGTTTCTGTTTTATTTTCGAAGAAGAGTGGTCCATTTCTTACACATTTTTGCTACGCAGAAATAGTCAGCATGAAGTTCACAAATATCAGTTTTATTATTATCATTTTAGTTTTTGTTTAACTACCGTGCCCATTCTTAGAGCACTCCTTACAATGAAGCTTGGTCGTACAAAACTTAAGGGAACAGACTACTGAGAGTGGTGAGTTCTCTCTTTCTCGCCAGTACTTACGAAAGCATAGAACATTTGTGCTACCGAAGCACAGAAGAGTAAAGGAAGCATAAAACACTTATGCTGCCGAAGCATAGAAGCCTAAAGAAAGCATAGAACATTTGTGCTACTTACCTCAGCTGCTACAGCTGTGTGTGCGTCTTTCGTGCAGCAACTCTCATAATGAAGAATTTTTTCGTCTTTGTCTCTGGAAAGCATTCCATCGATCGTGATTGTAAAACTCTGGACGATCTGCTTCTTGCGCAGTCGTCTCGGTCGAACTTACCTGAAACTCAGTAATCCGCGCTTTCTTGTTTCAGCCCCAAGCCAGCTACCTTCCTGGAGAAGGAGACAGAAAAGATTAACTGAGGAAAACATTTTAATGAGTTTGAATCCTCAGCCAACGAACAGTGTTGATATTGCGTCGTTATTTTTAAATTCTATTATTACTTGACCACTTCAATATAGGTATATCCATAAAACTCTAATTCTAATGGGTGTATCATCAGCTCAATGAATTATTCATGATACCCTAAAAATATCAATTTCCCAGATCAAGAGAAATTAAACAGCAATTCTTAAGCGCTGCACTTGCTGCCGTAAAGGACAAATTTAACATTCCGCCTTTCGTGAAAAAAGTGTAAAGACCAGATGCTCCTCATCAGAGTTAGTTAAATGTTGAGTAATAAATCCGTAGACATTTTTTGGCGGAAAAATTCTTTTGGTGAGAATTGTAAAGTTTAAAACCGATGCAAAGCTTTGATGAAGACGAGAATCGCGAGCATTTTTATTCTGCAGGATCGGGAAATCGAAAGCCAAGGCAGGAGAGGCCAGTAGTGACCCAGTGAGTTATTAATGACGAATTAAAACGTGCTGATATAAATCTTTAGATCCCAAGGGAAAATTGGGGGGGTTGATTCAGATGAATGATGCCATGGGGAAATGGAAAACGTGAAGAATTGCGATTGAAAGTAGAATAAAAGGCAGAAGGGAGGAAGAATAACTTACTTTTACACGATAATGCAAGGGAAATACCTTCATACCTTTTACGATTACGCACTTTTTCCTGGAAATAATGTTTAGTTCCATGACGTTTATATTCATTTGAGTTTTACTTATTAGGTGAAATCATAAAGCAATGTAAAATAAAATAAAACTTCTATAATGACTTCCTCAAGGATGATTTCGTACAATAAAATTGTGATAAAAAGATACTAAATATCAGAGATTTGGGAAGATGATCGAGAGGGGTTAAGTGGAAATGAAGATAAAGGGGGAAGGGGTGGGAGGTAGGGAAAGACTAAGGTTTTATGATGATGATCAAGTTAAATTAACAGGGGAGGAAGAGGGGAGATTAATTGGGAGGGAAAGAGAGTTTAACAGGGGAGGAAGAACGAGGGTAGGTTTGGAGGAAGAAGGAGGATACATAGGTGGGGATGATGGGGTAGGTTGGATAGAAAGAAAGAGAGACCTTACCTGGGGAGGACGAAGGTAGGTTAAGTGGGGAGGAAGAGGGTGGTTGATGGAAATGAAGAAAGAGGATAAGAGGGGGGAAGAAGAAATATACGTAGGGGAAGATAATAGTTGGGTGGAGAGGAAG
>VOMN01110756.1:0-12722 GCA_014899125.1 Orchestia grillus
ATCCCGCTCTCGATCCTTCACATGAACTGGTCTCGCTACCCCGCCATTACGGCGCTTGATAGATCGCGCGAGGTAGGAGGGAAGGGCTCAAAAAACGTCGTTTTTCTGATGCGAGCACAAAGATGACTGTAAGTGCCACTGTAATTACACCCAAAAACTATCCCAGGAAGCCATGCATCCAAAACCGGAAGGAACGACGAAAGAAATTCAAGTGAAAAACAGCTCGCAGGCACCATGTGAAGCGATTAGTGGGCGAAGGGAAAATGCTGTTTTACATCACTGATTGGGTGTAGAACACAAAGAACTATGGAGGTTTTCTTCGAGCGAGTGGTCTTCTTCCGGACACTCGTGCAGATTCAGTAACGTGTGGTATTCGGTAAAAGAATATAGTGATTGATGTACTATATAAAAATAAGTGTATGTTAACTGGCGTTTTGGGAAGTGTTTTTCAGGCGTTTTCAATATGCGTGGCAGAATGGGAATAGAAGAATATCAGGGATGAAATGAAACCTACTACCCACTTTTTGCACCAATTAAAACTGCAGAATGATCTCTTTGCACCTGCATTCATCCCGCATAAATACTTATGAGCTATCCTATCGACCACTGTGTTCTAACTGACCGTTACTTTTATACTTAGAAGCCTGGTGTTAATTTCCTGTCTGTGCGGGATCTTCATCATGAAATACGAAACAAACTCCATGTCGATCGCAGTGCAAGCTGAGCGAAGGCTGGAGTCTTTGGTCATTGTTAGGCGGATGAAAAATCGGAGCGTTACCATAACAGGCTTCAATTTTCAACGAAGCTCGCGTTCCAGGGTACCGAGGAACGTCTGTCTCGTGCAGCCGTTAGTGACTCCTGGCCTGTGAGGACGCGCCGACCCGTCGCTGGCAGGTAATCGCAACATCGCGTGATCCTTGACGTGAACAAATCGATCAACAATCGGAATTTTCACTGAGCAAACACTGAGGCGGCTGCCTCAGATGGTGTGAATTAAAATTAAACTAGCGAAAAAATCTTCCGTAGAAAAGCGGTCAAAAAACGCCAGGAGGAAGGAAATGTCTTGTAAAAAGCTCGCAGCCGTCAGAGGGAGGTGCAATTAGGCCGTCAGCGACGAGTGTCGGGACCTCATCCACCAGCGCCGCATCCTCGCTGTTCTCAGCAGGGCGACCCTCCGTAAGGGGATACCTGTCCTGGCGCCTTTAATAACTTTATATGCTTAAACGCGCCTCTGTCCTAAATTGATGGGCTGCGTGTCATGATGCCTTGCAATTTGATGGACACCCAGTAATTATCTGCAAAAACTAAAATAATTATCTGGTTGTGGATGAGCAAATGTTTGGTGAGCGAGGTAGTGCGGCGAGCAAAGCTGCGCTCAGTCTTCTAATTCCAGGCGTCGTGTGCAATAAATGAGGTCTACAACGCCTGGCCATTTATTCCAACATAAAACGCGTAGTATATCTGGATGTATGAATCTCAACTTTCTATCACTGCTTCTCATCTAATTTTCACGCTGAGGGGATTACTTTGGTTTTCTCGGTCTAAGGTCAATCGTGTGAGCATAGTTTATATGTATTATGTGTTTTCTAGTATTGTTTATTTTCTAATACTTTTTCTATTTCTTGTGCAGGTACGTAGGATGAACGGCAGGCGTGGCACCTTTCTTGACCTCCTCCAGGTACGTGGCTGTATGTGTGAGAGCACACAAGTAGGTCGGAGGTCCTTTCCAGGCGAAATAGTTAATGCGTTTATGTTAGTTTTACTTCAAATTTAGTTTTAAATTGTAGATTCATAAAATACAATCTGTGAGTTCTAGTTACGTTTTCCTTACATAAGACGCTTGAAAACTAGCCCAGTTCCCTGAATTCTCGATCATTTCGATACGATGCTGTTGCTAAGCCCACGATATTCTTACAGACGAAGACATGATCGTCGACAGAGCTCAATGGTAGACACGATCTCAATGGTAGACACGATCTCAATGGTAGACACGATCTCAGTGGTAGACACGATCTCAATGGTAGACACGATCTCTGACCAATCCTACATACTCTTCCGTAGTTGCTGAACTCATAGCGTTCCTGCTGGCTAGCCTATTATTAAGACTCATGTTTAAAAAATGATAGTTTTTTAAACAAGCTGGTTACGTAATGTGTAACATGGCATAATCAATCATTTTCTTAATGCTGTGAAAAGTTAAAAATACTCATGAACATGGTTAAATTGTCCTCCCCTACAACCTCTACCACAACCTCCCATACTACCTCTAATACCTACGTCCAACTCTCAAACCTCTCCCTACGACCACCCTCGCACCGAGCACCGCGCCACCCATGCCCGCAGCCCCACACCACCTCCCCAACACCGCCGCACAATTTCAGCAGAGGCCAACGCGTACAATAGCGTTGCGGTCTCCACCAGGACGCTCCTCTCACTCAATGCAAACTGTGCGTTGTGAGCAACAAAGCGACCCTGCCACCACCGTGAAATATCGTCGTTTTAAGTAATTTATCCCCGCGAAAAATTACTCTACTTCGACATCTATTTCACTTTGCTGTCCCGACGCATTTCTACCTGCGTGATGGGGTGACACGCTCGCGTTTTTTACGCTCAATGTGAGGCTGTGGGACGTCCCTCAAGCTATACTTCGGGTCGGAGAAGTTTCCTTCACATCCATACTTTGTGTTCTTTTGTGGTCGTTGAAGAGAGATGGAGTATTTGGAGAATCGATGCAGTTATCGTGTTTCAAGACATCAAAAAGTGTCAGAAAATTTTTACATTCGTTTCTTTTTTGTTAATGCTAACTCTTTTTCATCCACAGCTTTTCCTGTCTTCGTATTTGAACTTTCCCATTATTTTTATCTGTCGTTGACATCAACTTTATTGGTGCTGACAGCTGGCACGAAATTCACATTCGAATGTGCAGCACAAGTGTCACGCTTTGATCACTCGGAAGCGTTCGTGCTTGAAAACAGTATTGTTGAGCCGGACACTTGCTGCGCTAACTTCTCGATGGCAGAGCGACGCACTACCCCAGCGTGACCAGGGCACTCTCACTAATGCAAATGAATACGAGCGCCGTTCATCACGTACAGCGTCTGATGTTTGATGAAGTACCTGACTTTTATCAAGAAATACGTGCAAGCGCTAGTCCTGACTCATTGTTTCAATAGGGCGAGTGGTGTGAGTCACGAACGGTTGCACAGATGAAGTATATTGAATGCATTTTGACACTCGAACATTTTCACGGAGATTTTGAATTACAAAGCTGCTTCAGTAGAATTTTGTTAATAGAATATTTGTAAACGTTGAAGACTACTAAGCTGGTTATGTACGTTTTTATTTCATTACCTTAACTGCAAATTTTACTCTTAATTTTTGTCCGTTTCAACTTTTTTTTACTCTCTGTTTGGATCCTGACAACGATAATTTTACACGCGAATCATAGTACTTTGCCCTTGTCTCTTCCTCTTTTTGAAGCCAACACGTTCAAGACGTGCTTCCTTAGGTGTTGCATTTAACATTGGTATGTTTGCAGCGAATTTTTTATCCACCAAGACTAACTTAAAACACAATTAATCACTAAAAAAATCCATACAACATAGAAAACAGTGGATAGGCTTTTCTGACGAACGTTTCAGGACAGTGCCTTCAATGAAGCGCTCGCAAAATTAAGATGGATCATGAGAACTGTCGCCTTCGCTTGTTGTAACTCCTTTCGAGAGGCGGACTCTGAAAATGCTGCCATAACATTTTTTATTTTTCTCCTATGCGAGCTTTGGCGTTTTAAAGGCAGATTTGGCCGTTGTGCTGCCATTGCAGCTTTCCCGCCTGCCTATGAAACGCCCCTAAAGCTCTGACGGCAAGTGATGGAGTGTGTGAACGCCTGCGTAACGCTGGACGCCTTTACTGAACGCTTGCGTGACGCTGGACGTCTCTACTGAACGTTTGCGTAACGCTGGATGTCTCTACTGAACGTTTGCGTGACGCTGGACGTCTCTACTGAACGTTTGCGTAACGCTGGGTGCCTCTACTGAACGCTTGCGTAACGCTAGACGTCTCTACTGAACGCCTGCGTAACGCTGGACGTCTCTACTGAACGCCTGCGTAACGTTGGACGTCTCTACTGAACGTTTGCATAACGCTGGACGCCTCTACTGAACGCTCGGGTAACGCTGGACGCTTTTACTGAACGCCTTTACTGAACGCTTGCGTAACGCTGGACGCATCTACTGAACGCTTGCGTAACGCAGGACGTCTCTACAGAACGCTTGCGTAACGCTGGACGCCTCAACTGAACGCCTCTACTGAACGCTTGCGTAACACTGGACGCCTCTGCTGAAAACCTCTACTGAACGCTTGCGTAATGCTGGACGCCTCTACTGAACGCCTGCGTAACGCTGGATGTCTGTTCTGAACTCCTGCGTATCGCTCGACCAAAACATCTAAATTCCCTCAGAGTTCCGCGTGCACTGAAAATAAACTGCTTTGAAAAGACTTCTGCAAACCTTTAACTAGGTTAGCGCATGCTGTGTTTGTATTTCAGATAAAATTATAACTTTAAACAAATTCACAAATTGATAGCTAACTTCCTATTTCAGACAATACAGCATTTGTCGCCAGTTAAGAAGGGGTTACTGCTTCAAACTCTTCCTCGAGTGCCCTCAAAAAATTTTCCTGCTGCAAGAAAGAAACTCAATAAGGTGTTTCGAAAACATCCTGCAGTGAAAAAGCTACTTACGATGCTTTAGGTCATAAATTCTAACAGCTGGGGAAGTATAATGAAATTTTCTCTGAACGAAGTTTCAATGAACAGTAGTGGAATAGAAAACCGGAAATCATTTTATCTTTTTGAACTTCGGATGTCTTTGCCTGAGCAGTAACTTTCCTCGTCAAACATAGGCTTTAGAGGCTCTAAAACATTTGAATGGCACCAGGAATAAAGAATCCTCATGTACGGTAATAGTATACCCTCGAAATAAGGTGACCGTACCGAAGAAAATGTTCTTTCAAAATTTAGGGGAGACATTCCCTTGTGGAGCTATTAATAACAATTAAATATTGCTGCTTGAAATTTATTTCTGACGTTAGTTTTCGAGCTATTGATAAGCTTTGGAAATATGTTGAATGGTGTATTGACCGTCTATATTTAAAGAATAGTTACAAATTTACAGGGGTACATTTTATGATTCACCAGTTCTTGCGCGGTGAAGATGATGCGTACGAAATCATTCTTACTCTTCAATCATTTACCAATTTTTCTGGCTTTCAGCTTTGCAATGAACACAGAATGCAGGATTGAGCTGAGCTTTGTTGAATAAAGTTAACAGAAATCGAGCTGTGGGGACGCTCTCAAACGCATGCCGCCATTTCCGCTGTGGGAACACAACATCGAGTTCATTCTGACGCTGCCGCATGACACGTAGCATGGAAAGCTATTCAGAGAAATATTGTTATCTTATCGAAACTAAACCTTTATTTATCAGTTCAATTGGGTGCAAGACCGAATAGAATCAGTAAAGATATTTTCAAAACTGATCATATACAAATTCCCAAACGATAGTTCTGGTGTAATTTGTCACAATCCATGCTCGTGTTTAAATTGAAGAGTATTTCCTTATTGAGATAAAACTCAAGTGTTCTATAAAACCCAAGCAAGCGTGTGCCCTGGAGGTGGTCGCCATGATCCGTCTTGGCAGCACCGGGCGGTGGTGGAGTTGTAGTGGTGCCGCTCATCACAGCGAATCGTTAGCACGCGGATGACTTTTTGGCCATCACGCTGGATTGTCTTGATTAAGTGGAAATACCCCGTCGCACGATTAAAGTTACACTATGAAATTCGTTACTTTTTTGTTAATGTGTGGATCTGTTTGGCGTGTCGCCGGTACTGGAGACAGAGGACCAAGGTTCATGGCTTTACACTGCACTGCTGGTGGCTGGGGACAAAACAAGCTTTACAGACTCATGAAACCTGCGTCGTTTTGCCTGCTATCTTCCCTTCTTCCGTTGTTCTTGACACTAATTCAGATGACTCGCTATTTGTGACAACTTTCTTACCCTCATTTTTGAGCAAACTTTCACGTGTATATTACCAGAAATAAAAACTCCGTCCATCATACTAGTGAAGTAAAACATGCATTTCACTTATCTTCACTCCGATACTCAGTTTTGCCCATTTCCAGACGCTTTATCTCTCTTCGCGAGCGCTCTTACCAGAAGGCTCAATTCACTCAAGTTACCTATGAAACCTTTGATGTTAGAAATAACTTTTATCGTTGGCTCAGCGTCTCTCCCTGTGTACTTTTTTTGAGCTATCTCTCCTCTGTCTCGGCTGCTCGTCTTTACCGACTGCGCCTCGACACCGAAGCCGTGTAATTTGATCGGCCGCTTGCACCGGTTACTGCGCTCTCTGTCATCTCTCCTGCCTCCCTCCTCTGTGGGCCTCTCCGCTAGTCGAATGTGTTCAGTTTAGTGGCCCGACTATTGTTTGTTTATTTGTGGAGCCTTTACTTTAATGTGCTCACTGAAACGGGAATTTTGAAGTTGCTTTATTGAGCATAAATTTTACCTCAGAAGCGTTTTCTGTCAAGTATTTATAACATTCATAAAATTAACCACGTCTCTTTCTTATGAATAATCCATTATCCAATTTAGCAGCTGTTCCAAACTTCTTTCTACAGACTTTTCAAAACATAAAAATAAGACCCTTGGCCTTAACATTTTTCAATGTATCTCTTCCTTCCATCCCCCTATTTTCTCACAAATTCTGAGATACGCTTCTTTAACATTTTATGTATTTTTATGTTCCACCAATGCGCCAAAGTTAGCGAGCATTTAATATGCGTTGAGATCATCAAGTGTTGATCAAACTGTTCAATCCCACTCTCCAGTCGGCCTGGCGCTACTGAAGCTGGTTTCCGTTTTGAATTTCATCTTCACCGGTTCTGTCTTCACGCGTTCGCGGGAGTCGAAATAAAATGATCGACGTAAATTTCGCGAGTGCAGATCTCATTGAGTTCGGAACGAGAGTTTCCTGATGGTCTAACGGCTCGAGGCGAGTAAATATCAGCGCATTTTTAGCCATCATCGAGAAATGGGCGCGTCTCCTTGCGAGACGGAATGTGACACCGCACTTCACGAGCGCACAATACGTCACTTGGGCTCAACTCAATGATGTCGCACTAATGGTATCTCAGAGATGGACTCCGGTGGTTCTTTGATTCGCACCTCAATAATAACCCGACACTACAACCATCGAAAAAAGTTCAATCTGAGTGTAAGAAGAATCATGTTCGTTCATAAAATTGCAGAGGAGCATTTTTTGTGAGAAATTTTCTGCCGTCGTGCACATTTGGTCGCTTCAGTTACGTGGACGAGGTTGTAGTGGCACTGACAGCTGCACTTTTCGTGTCATGCGGTACTTTCTATCCCACTACAAAAATATTTCATTTGTCCTATTCAATATTTCAATTTGAACACGTAAAAAGTTTGCTGAGCTAAATATAATTCAAAGTGCGCTCTCTCCTGCTTTCATTTTATCTCTCTTTCTTTAAATGTACTCTAAATGTACTCTATTTACGCTATTTACTCTATGTATACTTACATGATTATAAATATGCATTGATCTATGTCAACTTCACACTCCTTATTGATTTAAGCATTCTCATTGCGCAATAGCTCATACTATTCATAAGTGCTTAAAATTCATTCAGTAACTGTAAGGAAACTTTCATTCGTTTTTTTGAGTTATAATTAAATCATCCTATAATTTCGCTTCAAGTGCAAATTGCTCGAGCGTCGGGGTTGAGGCCGGCGTGTGTGTACGAGGTAACTCAATAATTGAGGCGGGCACTCTATTATGTAAAATAACTAACTTCCACGCCATGATTAAACATGGCAAAAAACACAACACGCCGTGTTCGGTAGGCCTTCGATTTTTTAAGCCATGCACGGTGGGCCTAAAAACTCCATTAAAAAGAGCAGAACGTTATGCAGGGCAGGTGTGTATTCTTCGTCCGTCACTTTTTTCCTTGGAAAAAGTCGTGCACTTTTTTTCAGCGCCACTGAATATCCATTGAGTATGCGTTGACTTACAAGGTGTTAGCAAATAATCAACTGAATATAAATTGAATATTGTAACCCTGCCTGTAATGTAGACTGACTCGGGTACTTAAAGCGAGCCGGCCGTACAAAAAGCTCGTAAAGCCTTTCTGCCACACTCGGCATTCCGCGAGCTGTCGCCTGCGCGCTTCATGGGACGCTCGAACCCAGGTGACACTTTTCGCGCCTGTATTACGAGAATTATTTGTTCACTCCGTGGCAAAAATTGGAGCAGAGAACATGCACTTATTAAACAAAAAAAGAACTGCGGTGGGTTGTCAAGCTGCCTTAACGATATTGTACTTCATCATTAAAGCGTTGTGGACAGCAGCTTATTCAACTGCTGTATGCATCAATACAAATGATTTGGAGAACGAAGTGACTAGTCATACAGCTCTTTTCCACGTTCCACCAAAGAAATTACAAAAAATATTCGCCGCGTGCCAGATGCTGAAGAATCCGCGGTCTTTGTTTTATATTTTATGCTTCTTCTAGCACTGCAGCTTTCCGCAGCAATAATTGCTACCTAATTTCGTTGCCCACTTCTCTTGTTTTGAAAACTATAAACAACTTATTATGAGACAAAACTTATGCAGCGGTTGTCTTTGTCTTCGATGCTAACTATGAAAGGAAGCAGTCGGAGGGAAATTTAAGTAATAATTCACGAGTCATTTAATAAATTTCGCTGCAATGAGTGAAATCTATTCATAGCTTATAAAACACTCAAAAAAGCTTTTAAAAATATCCTAAGTTTAGAAAAGTACTCTCTTCCTCACTTCTTTCCTGGAAATTATCCGTCCAAACTAAGCCTTATTCTCTGGGCTGGAGCACCCCTTCCTCGCTCGTTTCCGAGCTCGCTGTCGTACCTGAGGAACAGAGTGTTTTTTCTGCGACCGCTGGGACTCTTTAGGTTTTTTCAGATATCCTGTAGGCAGTTTGTGTGCTGTGCAACGGTAGTGGGAATGGTCTTTTTTTCCATCACTCCTGGGAATAGGACTTTTTATATCACTCCTGGTTACGGACTGATAATGGAATCGGCCGAGCGGTCACAAAGGCGCAAAAAAGGCCATTCAAGCTAAAGAGCTTCGTCACCGCCGAGGCATATACCCGCGCCTGGGCTGCTGCCGCCGCTGCCCACCGGGACGTGTGATGCTGGCGCCCGAAGCTGGGCTCTCAAGGGTTGTCCTTAACTCTATTTTACAAAATGGAAATTTTATTTCATTATTTATGAAGAGGAATTGTCTTGTGGTTATGAAAATGACTGAAAATTAACACACTCGCTTGCGTCTCAGAGAGTGAATGTGTGTGGTGGGCATGGGTTTTGGATCTGAAGCCGCTATTCTATTCTCTCGCCATCGAGACGCTAGAACAGTTTTTTGAAGTCATACTTAGAAACATTATTGTTTATTTCCCTGAAAATACATTTCTTCACTTGCTCGTTGAAAGAAATATGTATTTTTTCATGCAAGTGCTGAGCAATGATGGTAGTCTCCAGTTCATAAAGGGAATTGTGTTGCTATGCGATGATTTCTGAAGCTGTCGTAATCATTCCGAGAATTACCGTTGTTGTTGCCGTCGAGTTATCGGAGGTGGACGGACTCCTGTACGCAGTCGCTAGAAAACAGATTCTGCCAGCTGGCCAGTCGCGATCGATTACAATTATTCGCATTCCCTGTAAGTGACAGTCACGATAGCCGTCGAGAACGATTTTATGAAAGAGATCTGAATCCTTTATACCATTTTTCATCGAATGAAATAGCAAATGGCTAGTGCTAGCTAGGAGATATGCTAGTGATAGCATTCGAGATACGCTCTGGACATTACTCAACTGCGATCTGTTATGATTATGACCGCAGATGCTGTGCGCCGTGCTGCTGTAGTTACGCGAATGCTGTCGCCATGCTGCTGTAGTTACGCGAATGCTGTCGCCATGCTGCTGTAGTTACGCGAGTGCTGTGCGCCATGCTGCTGTAGTTACGCGAGTGCTGTGCGTCATGCGGCTGTAGTTACGCAAGTGCTGTGCGTCATGCTGCTGTAGTTACGCGAGTGCTGTGTGCCATGCTGCTGTAGTTACGCAAGTGCTGTGCGCCATGCCGCTGTAGTTATGCGAGTGGGAAAAATGTCTACTTTCCCTGAAAAATTATGATTTAATTTTTCTAAAATTATTTCATGGCGTTTTCATGTTGCCGAATTAGGACGTGCGTGATGTATTCACATCTAGCCTAAATTAGGTTGTAAACTATGGCACCTTTCTCAAGTTGTGAACTGTGCAAAGTTGACAAATTCATGGTATAGATATTAAGGAAATTTTATAACTAGCTTGCTATGAGAACATTGACTGTATTTTGAATGTACGCTCAGTATGGATAAAATGTAAGAATGAATCTTCAGTAATGAGTTGAAATTTTTAAAATAGTCAAATTTTTCTGCACATGACGAGGTACACGCGTTATAACAAGCAGCAAAAACATAGATTAAATCGCTTCGATGTGACAGCCACGAATTTCATTATCTTTATTTTTAACTCGTTCTATTTTTACATTTTTGGTGAAATCTTGATCGTAGTTTCCTCTCAGTATCACATCTGAAAATAAAATCTACATCACATCTTACCATCGCATTTGCATCGGCATGGCGGCTCAAATACAGTATCCCCTAGCTTTATTTCCATAAAATACAGTATCCACTAGCTTTACTTCCGTCAAATAACTCCTACTCTTCTCTCATACTCCACTGTTGCAGTAATGTGGTGCTCTGTACTTTCGATGCACAAAATTACTGTTTTAGTAATCGCGCAGTATTACGATACTGAAGTATCACCGAATTGTAGTAGTTTCACCAGGCCTGCAATATTGAAGCATTACGCTATAGCAGTTTTGCGCATTACACATTCTAGGGGCGCAACTTTCACCTAGAGGGTGCAGCGAAGCCAGCCCGGCTGGGTCCGTTGCAATTTACTGTAGCAGCTTCAGTCGTTGGCGTGATCACATCAGCCTCCGGGAACGCTGCCGCACTACGCCATGGAAATTCTGAGTGAAAGTTACCACTTGTTCTGTTCAAAGATTGCACGCAAGGAAACAAGAATTGTCGTACATCTCCAAGCACAACGTTTTTATCGAAGCCTTACACTCTGGCATTTCACTCGTTGCACAACCTTCTTTTCTTGGCCTATTTATTATCGGGAACTGGCATGAATTGCTTTAAAAAAATATCAGTTTACACTCATTTAGAGCTCCGCTCTAGCCGTCTTCCTGCGCTTAGCACTTCCCCAGTAATCTCTATCTTTGGATTCCGACTTGCCACACCAGTTCCGGGTACCGCGCTATTCCATTTTGCGGCAGTGGACACTGTCGAATGATTCCGGTGTCGGTCCGCGTACGCGCGATTATGCCAGCACTCGAAGGTGCTCTCAACGAGCATTTTTACTGACGTAGGGCGCCTGCGCTAAAACTTTACATCTTCGAGTAAAGTTTTTACGAGAACTTTTATCGACGATTCTAAAGAACTTGATGCGTCTCTACGGATGTTCTGGATAAAAGATTATTCATGGCTGCACTCCTGTTTTAACTGTTTTCTGGAAAGTGCCGGAATGTGCGAGGGTCATGTTCTGTATTGTTGTGGTATATCTTCATTGCGCGTCAAGTCCAGGTTTGCCACACTGGTGTTCAAGTAATAAGGACGTTATTATAACAATAACGTTCAAATCTTTTGCAGCCTTATGAAGTTGCAACAGACTTGTGGCCAACATGTTGAATGCCGTATTTGTCTCAATCGACTTTAGAGCTTTGATGAAGATTGCGAAGCTTAACTCGGGTTATTACGTGGTCGCTTTCTTTAGTTAAATATATGTACGGCGCAAATATCTAACATATACTAGTAGTAAATAAAGCAAATCACTAAAATGAGTATAACTATAAAATTCATCGGTAATTCATCAATACTATTGTTTTTGAATAAAAACAAATGATATACTGAGGAATTTTGATCCCATCGGNGTTATCTGCTGTTTCACTAAAATAATTATTCCAGAAAAAGAGGGTTTGCGTTTCCTCGGTCCGAGGTGTTGTCATCACACAAGGACTGCACAAGACTTACAGCTTCCACAATTTGGTTGTCGTGGGCAAATCCTTAGCCGGTGCCAGTGAATCGAACCTAGTGCTCACCTGAACCGACAGCTCCTCTTGGAGACTGCATTGCGTCTCTGATCACTCGGTCTCCAGGAAAACAGCTGAGGAGATTTTGTGGTGCGAATTAGCTAAAAATAAGTTCAAACTCTGACAAATCCAAGTAAAATTCTTAGAATTTTTTTAGATTTGGTGGCGTTTTTTTTAGTTGAGAAAATCTGATCGTTCAACGCAATAATGGTAAAGAACGCAATTGTTACAGGGCTGACAAAAGTTTTTGTTGTCAACACTCAAAACATATTCACCTTAAGATTTGGGTAGAAAACTGCTCCCTCTATATCTTTTTACTTACAATGCTTCTACTTGGAGAGTACTTGGATGTATTTGGTGATGTTTCGGCCGTCACGCCGAGGCCACACTGGGGTGCCACCGCTTTGTGTGCAAGGTATCACTTCGCATATCCGCGAGCTGTTGAATGAGGCCGTTTCCCTCTGCCGT
>VOMN01110765.1:0-16156 GCA_014899125.1 Orchestia grillus
TGAATGTTCCCTCCCTTCTATGTGAGTTAGAATCAACTGCAGTTCCTTCGCGTGACAAGCTTAGCCCGTTTTTGGTTTGCTAACTGTTTTACACTCTCTTTTTGATAAAATCACTGCTTAATTACAAGCTTCTTAGTCTTTCTTCATCCCACTCTATATAAGATCTTCCGACAAATAATCATAATTTTTTCTCGTCTAGGTGCCCGCGAGCCAGCCTGACGTGGACCCCATAGGGCGGCCTGTGGTGCACGCATCAGCGTACCAGCAGGCGACCGGAGAGGCCACTTACGTGGACGACCTGCCCCGGTACTCCAATGAACTCTTCGGGGCCTTCGTCCTCTCCACGCAGGCCAGGGCTGAGATCGTCGCTGTGGACCCTCAGGAGGCTCTCGCGGTGCCCGGGGTGCATGCCTTCGTGTCTGCCAAAGATTTGCCTGGTAAAAGTGGCACTTATTTGATGATTTTAGTTAGGAATTGAAGCTTAAAAGCTATTCGATAGCCTAATTTAAGTGATTAGCTTAAAGTGATTTAATTGGGTAGCCTTCTTAAATTGAAATTTCCTTTTTAGATTAAAGCTCAAGTTTACAAATTTAGATCTAATAGAATGGTTTTTATACGTAATGAACGTATTCGATGTTAGTGGACATAAAAATTTACAAAAAATTATTGCACAAGTAATAAGAAATTATTTAGTTTTTCATCTTCGTCATTATTAGTTCAATTTAGGCTTAGAAATTCCCTATTCCGATTGAAGTGTCAGTATTTTGATCAAATATATAATCGAGAGTGCTGGAAAAAGAGAACGGAACAAATGTATTCATTCGGGGAAACGTTGTGGTTGCATGGAGGAATCTTTTGCAAAGATTATTGTAGTTGTAAAAATTACACATAAAATGGATCTGTACTTTGAAGCTTAAGAAGTAAATTTGCTTTAGCTATCGTGCGAGAAGCATGACTGAAAGAAGTCTAACAAATCGAGTAGGCAAATAGCCCTTGAATAAAAGGAATATTTCATCCAAACAGTAGTGAGGTGTATCTCATTTCCTGAGATGCAGTTGAAAGCAGTGAAGAGTTTTAACCAAGCTCTGGGGAGCCCCATCGGTAGGTGCCGCAAGACTACGTTCCGAGAAACAGACGAAAGGTGTCTCTCATTCCAAAATGCTTAGTGTGGTGTTAATTTTGCAAATCTTATTTTATAGCGATGTAGCTTTTCTCGTTAGAAGTAACCACACGGAAGACAAAATTGAGTAGCTTTTAGTACCTGGCATGCTAGGCAATGTTTTTCATCGGATTCGAATACTTTTTTACCCTTTTGCATCCATTTGCCCAACAGTAAATCGTTTTGTAACTTTGAAGTTTTCTCAAACAACTACGAAGTTGCACTGAAAGTGATAAGATACCTCTTTTATGACCCTTCTTTCTTTTCATTTGCTGATCGATTATCTGACGTAACCACGACGACCACAAAAAGCAGCGACTCGTGGCTTAAAAGTAAAGCATAATTATTTTGCTCTCATAGTGTCTGAAAGTACTTGTAAGCAATCATGCGCATTAGTTCCTAAGTCAAGCATTTGTTTCGTCATTAATTTTCTAGAGTGTCTTTTTTGATGCACAGGAGAACGGAACAAATGCGGCGAAATCAAGCATGACGAGGAGGTGTTCGCGAGCGCGGCCGTGCATCACGTGGGCCAGCCTGTAGGTCTCGTCGTTGCAGACGACGAGGCCACCGCCAGACGTGCGGCGAAGCTCGTCAAGGTCCAGTATGGAAAATTGACTGAAAATCCCATCATTACGGTGCAGGTAAATCTCTCAACGATGTACTTGTAGTATAAAAAGTTCATGGCATGACAAGTAACAATAAGTAAAGTAGTTAAAATGTAAACGAAACACGAGGACACAAGATCAATCAATATTCCTGTCCTGTAAACATTGGTTTTAATGAAGGTGTTCTTGGAAGAAGATTATCCCAAATTAATGTAGCAAAACACTTGCTTCTCCTATTAGGAGCTGGGCATTATTGAATCATAAGAATTGTAGTTTTGTAACACATGAAAGATTATTACAGAGTTACTGTGCCACATTACTGCGTCACATTACTGCATAGGATTAAATTGTGAGAATTTCTGTTTTACTCAGCAAATATGTTTATTAAAGTATTCCGGAATTTAGCATAATATTAATTATTGCATCACAATACCACGTTACAATACCAGTGCCGAATCAAAAAAATCGAATTGGTTCTGATCAATGGGTTTAATTTTTTCTATGTATCGCTCCGTGTCGTTTTTCACATTCGTGTGCACGAGTGGATGTTTTCCGCCTGTATGATGCAACTAATTTCTTAATTCTTTGAATATACAAATTCTGGAGCTCTTGTATACGCTAATAATGCATTATCTATTAATTTTTTTCGCGTATGTCAATGATAATGGATTCGGCTAGAATGTCAAGGAAAAAATGTTTCAAGTGAATAAGTATAAGTAAATAAATATGCCCCTGCATCTACGTTAAATGTACAATTTTTTCACAAGAAATCTAGATATACATTTCATCATTTGTGCGTATCCTACCTTTTTTGTAAAATTTAAGTATGACAAAAATCTAATAGGCTTAGCTATAAGTTCATATCATTTTAAATCGGTTCAACACAGAAGCACAACAGTGTCAGGAGAAACGGGTGTCATTTTCTACTTCAGCTAATTTGTCTTGGATTATTTCAGAAAACTTAACGTATAAACAGAAAATTTTAATTCTAACCCCGTATAATTATAAAATCATTAGGATTCGTTAACCTAGGTATTACTGTAGAACATTGCTTTACCTGTATTTAAATATAGTTTATCTGAACCTCTTACTCGGGTATGTATCGATTCGTTTATATCCACCTTACGATTCCACCATAGGTCGTTTTCATATGTATTGCAAATACAGTTCGATCATCACTATGTATACCATAGAAACGTTTTAGTGCTTCCATAAATGGAAGATGCCTGCGCTTTTTCACAGGAGGCCATCGCTGCCAAATCGTGGTGCGTGCCCCCATTCACTATACGCAGTGGAGACGTTGAGGGAACACTTTCTGGTGCAGACCACACGCTGTCGGGGGAGGTCCACATCGGCGGTCAAGAGCACTTCTACCTCGAGCCCAACGCACACTTAGCAGTGCCTGGCGAATGCAGCTCTATCACTCTTTTCAGGTGCCCTAGAGAATGACAAAGCATAGTGTACATAATTTCAAATATATGAATAAACGCTGTCGGCGATTTTTTCACTCGTGTTATTTATTCCCTTAAGGGAATACGAACAAGTACGTTAACATTTTACTTATTCTCCTGCACATAAACAGCGTGACGCAATCTCCGATGGGTACTCAGCACGCTGTGGCCCACACTCTTGGCGTGCCCTGGAACCAAGTGGTGGTCCGCACCAAGAGGCTCGGGGGCGGCTTTGGAGGCAAGGAGACGCGCAGTGTAGCAGTTTCCGTGCCCGCTGCTGTCGCGGCCAAAATGTAAGACTAAAAGAAAAGGCATTTGGAAACACCAATACAATTGAAGTTTGTGTCTTGTTCTCTCAGCTTATCTGAGGGATCGTCTGACTTTTCGTGGTCTTACACGCACACATCACAGTGCTCCTGTTTGAAACAAAAATCAAACCCTAGCTGTATCAGTTATGTCATGTGCATATTATACATAATTTTTTGAAGGAATTTCCTCAAATTTAGGGAATTTTAAAAAATCATATTCAAATACCTAACCTAATTGCTCAAATGAAATGTGTGGTTTCATATCCCTATAGAGATAACTCTAGAAATTAATGACAGAAATTGTTTTAAGCCGTATGAGCCACTTGTTGAAAAAAGAGACTTGCTGAATGTTGCAGTGATGTGCAGAGCACGCCTATGGTTCCAAATGCCACCAGAAATATAATACAATGAGCATTATTATAATTAGCTTTACAGTTAGGGTCAGCATTCAGGTGTTCAACATACAGCAATACTGAGAGTATGTCACCAGTAGGCACCAACATCTCGAGCAGTAAGCAAAGATTTATGAAACAATTGAAAACCATTGTAATGAACTGTTTTTTATCACACTTTCTCAGTCTCTAGTCTCGTCTTAACGATCATTTTCTTGACATTACCGTAAATTTAATCATACTTAATGGAAATAAAGAGGTATTTACGTCACACTTTTGACCGGGGTTGAAAATGGGTTGATGGGTTAACTTAGAGAAGACTTCGTATAATTATGCCGTGATTTAACTTCACTCAAAACGTTTAATGAACAATTATTTGGAGTCCGTCTAATTGTTTGTCTTCATTTTACAGGGTTACGAGTGTCGTGTCATGAAGGAATGAGTCTAAAACTGGTTTTTGGTTCCACTCTGTATTGATGAGTCAGTCTTAAATATGTTTATCTTTTTGTCAGTTATTCAATTCGGGTTTTATGCGTTGGTGCTTTTTTTACCTCAATTTTAAAAATACCATTTGAAGCTTATTCTTGAGTTTATATGTATTCAAGTTGACGGATTTCTCCATAAGCGAATGGGTAAAAATGTCTTACCGAAGGTGATCGACTGGGAAGATGGTAAAATCTAAATAAAAAAGAACAACCATTGTAATTTTCTTTAGATATTGCTGTTTTCGAAAGAAACTAAAATAAGTTAAGGCAAGCGCTGACAACCATAAAAATTGTGACAAAAAGCACCACATCATTCACACAAATTTAATGAAAATAACCCGCGTAATCTTCGTAAGCCTGATATTCATACCGGGCTGACATTTTTAACCTCTTTCGTTTGAACATATCAGTTTCAGGTATAATCTAACAACAAAATGTTGTTAGATTGTATAATCTAACAACAAAATGTTGTTAGATTAAGAGTTTACATTGAAAATTGAATGACTGAAACCAAGCATTTCACGTTTCCATTTTCCCGCTTCCAAGTATGTTTATAATTCGTTCCTAAATCGCAAAACTAAATCTACGAATCCCGAAAGTGGTTCTGTGAGGATTTAGGAATATCAATCGTTTTTTTGTATTTTTGTGGCTCCATCCGGTTTAGGTAACTTTAAAAAATAAAATATTTAAGGATTTTTTTACATCATCCTAAAAACATTGTTTCTTTATTGAGTAACAATATTTGAACATTAACACAATTATTTAAACTTTAGATTTTTGCTTCATCAAGGAAGAACAAAATATTTTTCACTTTTTTATATCATTAAAGGTAGAGGGGGGAATTAAAGTTTTAGATGATTTCAACGATACTTGTATACCTCTAATTAATTTCAGGTACTCGTCAGTTCCACAATACATAAACAGTTTACTTGGTATTCAAATCCAAATGGGAGTTTGCCTTTTACTGTGTTCTAAATCAGTATTTCAAGGGGAATGTCACGTGTTATTCTCAGCACTGGGCGTCCTGTACGCATCGTGCTGGAACGCGCCGAGGACATGTTGATGACCGGAACGCGGCATCCTTTCTTCGCAAAATGGCGCGTGGGCTTCGACAAGCGAGGAGTCCTGCAGGCCATTGAGATGGACCTGTACTCCAACGCTGGGTACTCGCTGGACCTGTCTGAGGCGGTCATGGAGCGAGCTTTGTTTTCCGCCGACAACGCTTACAGGCAAGATAACTATATCGAAGTATGGTCAGGAATGTAAAATGCACCTTACACATTTTTTTACAAAAGGGCTTACAATGCTCAGCATGTACATAAAAAATCGGCTAAGATCTTAATGTGGTGCCTGCAAGTTTATAGTAAGAATTTTCAGACTAAAGTAAAAAAAGTTAAACATCGTTAAACTATAACAGCAATAAATTTAACGTGGTTATAACCGCTGAACATACAATCTCTTTATTTTCATTTCAATGTAGTATCAAATAATGACTCTTTGAAATAAGACGGTAACCGGTTCAAAAATTGATGCTTTGGAATACTGCACCACATTATTAAATTTCTAATCTAATAACAGGTAAGTTGAAGTAATTAAACCTAGTTTGGTATGATTGAGAAGAAAAAACATTCGATTAAAATGCTTCAAGACAAAGCATGTAGCCAACGCCACTTGCTGTACTCGGGCCTAAAGAATAAAATCTATTTGTTCTGTGAAAAATAATATGTAATCAATAATTATACCAAAGAATTTGTAGTTATTACGCTATTCGAGGATATTTTTATCAAACATCAACTCTCGGAAAACTGGTACAGGTTTACCTGTAACAAGGATACTCGTAAGTCTATTTTTTTTATGTGGGCAACCAATTTACGAGCCTTTGACCAGGCTGCTGACAAGTCTGAAAGTACAAAGAGAGATGACAGTGCTTGCTTCGTCAACTGAATCTGTAATTACATAAAATACAACGGTATATGCAAAAATTACAATTTTCACTAGTTATAGTTGTATTACCATTAATGAAATTATTGGAAAGATGAGGTCCCAATACAAATCCGTGGGGCGCACCGAAGGAAATAGGTTCAAAAAGAATTTACATGAATCTAAGATCTCATGCTGCTCTCAACCCGATAAATACGAATTTACAAGTCCATGGTAAGAACTCCTGATTCCGTGGCACAGAAGTTCACTCAATAAAATCTTGCGATTGTCACAGTCAAATGCCGTACGTTGATAAATGAATGGACGGATAGTGAGAATGTTAGCCTTGATATAGGTCTTGCTAAAGATGAAATATAGCCATTGTTGTATTGGAGATTCGGTCCTTTCGGATTTCTGAAATAATTGAGAATTTGAATCGAGAATTTGTCAGTTTTTGTGAATCAGCTTTTAAACACATATTTAATAAAAGCTTGAAATGAGTTGATAGTTACACAGTTGAAAAAGATAACACGTCATGATCACGAGAACTAGGCGTGCTCGTTCCAGTATATTAACGTAGGTCCCGACGGCATGCAATGATTGAGAATATGGGATAGCATAGGAGCAACGCGATCGGAAACTTCGGACTACATTCTAGCTTGGATTTCATCAATATGCAGATGTTTGTTCTTGTATGTACGAACGATTCCCATAACTCCAAATAAATACGTCGACACAACAAACAAGCAATACAGTTACGATCTGGGGAGACATTTTATTCATGCCATAAGTACCAAGGTTCTTAGTGATACTTTGAACAACAAATAGAAAATAGTTAAATTCCTTGACTGCATCCCACTGGAAAATGAGACATAACTCGTGTATTTTGACAAGCGTCTCATAAGTGAAATTACCAATTTACTGTCGAAAAATGATCATCGAGAGGACGTTATTAAAATGTATCTCGAATCTACACGTTGAAATTCAGCGAAATTTTTGCAGAATAATGGCCACATTCGTAAGTACGTACTGTGTGATAATGGTCATGGTATTACGAATTGTAAACGAACGGTAGTCATTTGCATGAAGACCATAGGTTTTTAATAGCTGCCTTCATTTCCGTGCAATTACGGGATGAAAGATTCCCCAAAACTAAAAAATAAATTCAGACCCTTCGAAGATCTATGAGAGGGCCGATATATAAGGGTCATTCAAAAGTTGTTTTGTATGTTACCAAGTCAATAGTAAAATGTGAGGCTCTGAACTTTTCAGATGCATTGGAGAACCAAGTGTATCCGTAAGTACTCGATGTCGTTTCCTGAAGATAGGTGGAAAACATGTAAGTTCGGTGGGAAAGCCTTGACTGACGTAAATTCATGTGCCGAAGCTCTTGCAATAGGCAGAAGAAAACATGTAGGTAAACTTTTCAATGGTTTTGTTCACGCATGAAATACGAGTCGCACTACTGGGTGACTCCAGTAACTGAATGTACTCAACAAATTGAAAAATATCATTGGAGGCAACCTGAAGTAACAGGAGTACTAGTAATAATTGTAGTTTCATTTGAAACTACAATTGAATGGAGATTAAATAAAAAAACCGTCTCAAAATTCGGAATATATTTCGAATTTTCAAAAATATGCGTACAAATAGTCAAGGGAAAATTATGCGTACAAGAGAGATTCAAAGAGATACGTCATTAATTGTCAAAAATGCTTCACAATGTAATATGTATAGTTCTAAGACAAATTCATTTTTGGGTAGCGATTGAGTTGTAACTGCTTTTTTTTCAAATACGTTGAAAGTATGAAACACAATTTATATTCGTAGAAATGAAAAGCGTTTTACCAAAATGTTTCCCATGAAGCGAAATGGACGTTCATCATTTTTAAGAAACTATAACATTTCTGAATTAGTCATCCTGTAGACATAGACTTTAATAATTTACATTTCGTTTGTGAATGAATTTCGGAAGCAATATTGCCGCACTGAATGCATTAACATTTTACTGTTCAAACTACGTTCATACTACAAAGAATTGGTGAAAACATCGTTGCTTAGAAGTTGTGCAGAGATTTTAACTGATAAATAACCCAAACTAAGCATCCTAGTGAGAATTCTCATACGAAAGATACAATCCCCAAATAAGGGAGGGTTGCGTAATGCTCAGTTCAACGCAGACTCGAGGTTGGAAAAACTCTTAATTTCTGAGGAATGCCTTCGAACGGTTTGTGGTCGGTATGGGTATCTTCGTACACGATGTAGAGGGATAAGAGTCCTGACCAAAGCTTCGCGTTAATGTGAGGGTGATATTTTTTACCAAGTGAATCTAAATTTTTATCGTTTTCCTGTCACTTGAGTTTAGTTGCATAACGTTTCATTCACTTCTTCATTCATAAATATATTCAACACTCCGTTCGCCGCTGTTCAAACTCACCTTATTAGTATTCGATTGCGTAACGCCTTACTGAGTTCTTCATTCATGACTGTATTCACCACTCTCTGTTTTATCTGTCCAAACTCTTGCTTCACTTGTGTGCGACTGCATAACGTCTCCCTTAGTCCTTCATTCATGATTGTATTCACCACTCTCTGTTTTATCTGTCCAAACTCTTGCTTCACTTGTGTGCGATGCATAACGTCTCACCTTTCATTCATGAATGTATTCACCACTCCCTGCAGCTGTCCAAACGTGCGAGTGACAGGCCACGTGTGCCGCACAAACCTGCCCTCGAACACCGCCTTCAGAGGCTTCGGGGCCCCGCAGGCCATGTTTGTGAGGGAGGACGTGATGGCCAGGGTGGCGGCCTTCCTGGGGCTGGATGCTGCCCAGGTGAGGAAATTGTTTTCAGAGTGACTAAATTTGTGGCTAACGTGTTGTCTAAAGGGAAAGAACATGTGGCCAAGGTGTGGGAACTGTTGTTCAAGGTGTGGGAGCTGTTGTTCAAGGTGTGGGAACTGTTGTTCAATGTGTGGGAGCTGTTGTTCAAGGTGTGGGAACTGTTGTTCAAGGTGTGGGAACTGTTGTTCAAGGTGTGGGAGCTGTTGTTCAAGGTGTGGGAGCTGTTGTTCTAGGTGTTTGAACTATTGGGCAATGCGTGGGAACTGTTGGGCAAGATTTGGGAACTGTTAGTCTGTTGGGCAATGTGTGGGAACTGTTGGGCAAAGTGTATGAACTGTTGGGCAAGGTGTAGGAACTGTTGGGCAAGGTGTCGGAACTGTTGGGCAAGGTGTCAGAATTGTTGGGCTAGGTGTCGGAACTGTTGGGCAAGGTGTCGGAACTGTTGGGCAAGGTGTCGGAACTGTTGATCCAGGTGTAAGAGCTGTGGGCTCACGTGAAAGAACTGTTGCTTGTGTGAGGGGAATGTTGACTGTTGTGCCGGAATCATTGACCCTGATCAGGGAGCTGTCGACCAAGGTGAGAAATTCGGGTCCCAAGTTATGAATTGGTGACGTATGCTACCGCGGAGATGGAGGCGGAATGTGAGAAGACTTGTGTCCTAGGAGAAAAAAGTGATAACCCTTGAGAGCTACGCAAAAGTAATCCAGATAACAAGTTTGTGCCGTTGATATAAAATTAATTTCTCACGAGATTGAAATTTCAGTCTGCCCATAGGTCGCTAATTATTCTGGTGATCTAGTGAACAACTTACTGAAATTGCGTATACGGTACTGGACTTGAAATCGCAGACCGAATTAATCAAGTTACCGTCTTAATTTCTGAACTTTCAGCGGAGAGGAGAGTAATTTGTGTTATTCTAGCAACTAAATTTAAAAAAATTTACTACAAAGGAGCATAAAAGTTCTGCTTCTCTGTAGCTTTGTGATATCGAAAATGCAAGTGAGCGTTAAACAAGTTCAATAAATCCAACTTTTTTTAATTTGCATGTTGTCGTGTCTTACTATTGCTTAGTTTTTGTAATTTCTTTCTGCTTCTTTTTTTGTAGCTAACGTTAAATGGAGAGGTATAGGAATATATACTCGGGAAAACCTTGCATAATGAGAAAACTTTGCATAATGAGAAAACCTCGCATAATGAGAAAACCTCGCATAATGAGAAAACCTCGCATAATGAGAAAACATCGCATAATGAGAAAACCTCGCATAATGAGAAAACTTCGCGTATTGAGAAAACATCGCATTAGCAACAAATTTGGCAGTCCAGTCGTTCCAGTAGGTGGTATGCACACGGCCGTTCTTGTCGAAAGAAAATGAATTATCTCTCGTTTACTCCAGGCTTACAGTACGCATATATCGGTCAATCAAGAATTCATCCATTTCATTTCAGTTTTGATACTGGAACTATGACGTGAAGAAATTTGAAATCGAAACTGCAATCTGAGGAATTTTTGAGAAAGAAGCCAAGATCGACGGAATTTTTTACCGGTCTATCGGAATCAGAATTTCTTTCTGTGCTCAGAAGCAGCCATAATAACAAGTAGCGTGTGATTGTTATAGCCATCGCATTTTCCGCACAATACATAAACCCTCATTACCACAAGCGTAAAAGTTCGATTTAAAGTTTTGCCATAATTTTCAACAGATCTTACTATCCGTTCCACTAAACTGCAAATGCGAAATCTGTTGGCCAACTGTTCTATCTGCAGTCTAGAAGCGAAGCATCCAGACTGCAGAAGCGAAAAGAATAGAGCTCACATACAGTTAAACAAGTTCATTAACATTCGGTAAAATGTATCATGGCATAGCTGTCCTTTCTTAATTTCAGACAGCAGAAGTTGCGGACGTATGTTCATTGTTATGTGTGTTTCATAAATCTTGCCGCAGGTACGCGAGGCCAATCTGTACCAGGAAGGCGACGCAACCCACTACGGCCAGGTGCTGGAGAACTGCACCTTGCGCCGCTGCTGGCAGGACGTAAAGCAACAAGCGCTCTACACACGCAGGAAAGAACTCGTCGACCAGTTCAACAGGTCAGCTTCTGGTCTCTTGCAGTGATATGGTGCATACATTTCGAGCTCACGATGGAGTATTGAAATAATAAGGTATTGGAAGACGACGTTAAGCTAATATGTGACGGTTCGTGCTTCATTAATATTTTGCTGTCATTTAGACTTTAATAAAGTAATATATTCGAGCCCATATTTCATAATTTGAATTCGATGGCAATTGCGTATGAATTATATAATAAAATAAGTTAAATATCGTGATTCTTTTAACAGCCTAATATTCAAAGACATCGATGGATTTTAGATTACAATTCAGTGTTTAAAATCTAGTTCAATTTGTCTTTATTTGTCTACTACCAATTATCCAAATCATGTTACACCAACTAAAGTATACCAAACCTTGAGTTTATTTCTTACAAATCTGTAAGATATGATACTTAAAAACATGTTTTGGTTTTCGAAGTATAACTCTCAGTATACATGTATGTGAACGAGTCATGAGAGTACTTCTGAATGTATTTATAAGCGGCACTAAAAGATGAGAGCTTAATGTCATAACTGCAAGCTTTGATTTTCCCAATTCCCTAGAGTTTCACCTGCATTTTTGTTTACTGTTGAATCGCAAGAGTTGCTCGCTCCTAGTACGTAGTTTTCAGAAAAAAATCTGTCAGTTTGCTCGACCACCGACCTACTGCACCCTGCTATTGTTTTGGCTCTAGCGGCGCTTATTTGCTTCGCTCTCAAGGTGTACGGGAGGGAAACAGATTAATTTATCTGTTTAATATGACACGTGACTATGGGTGTTAGTTTCTTTATCATAAAAAAGAGTTTCCTCAGGGAAATGTTTGGAAATTATCAGCTAACTTAAACTTTTTTATTTTAGGAACTCTTTGAAGCATATGAAAAGTATGTTCAGAGATTCTAAGTTCAGTAGAAATTCTATTCGTCCTATTATCAGACAAAAAATCCATCACTGCGAACAACCACTTTTTACAGTAACGTGCTAAAAGAAACGTATTCAGTTTACTATGGACCATAAGGATTGAACTGTTGAAGTCTTGAATTGCATATGTGTTCCGGAGGATCTACATATGTAGATTCATTTTCTTTTCCCATACGACATGCACCAGAGTAAGACGAGATCTCATAAAGCGATGGATTCATATTACACTGACACAACTGCGCAAGTATGTGGAGGAATTGTAAGGATGAGTGAATAATTCACTTGTGTGTGTAGTACACTTTTCTATAATCCTTTGCAGTCACACGTTTATGGATTACCTGCATGTCTTTGATAACTAAATTCATCATTCAAAGAGGACATACTTTCCTGAAGGCGATGGAATTTTTTAGAATGGCAGTGCTTGCATCTGTTAAACTTGTATCGTTCGCTAGTGGCTCACTAAACATGAGGGATATATAATTACACGTAATGATTTACGTAATGTCTAGATTCAAATAGTCTAAAATTCATTGATCGAATAGGAAAAACGATGCGTGCCTCGTCACCTCTATCATCACAGCTTAGACGCTCGGGCCAAAGAGTACTGCAATAGTGGACAAATTCAACGTACGTTAATAGCAAAACCCAGTACCACAAGGAGGAATTATTACGACGTAAGGGGCTAATGGAACTCATTTAAATGGAATTTCAATAAATTATCAAAATTGATGCTTCTTGTCCTTTACTCGAAGGTTCTTTTATCGTATTTTTATTTGTCCTCTAAATTATTGTGCAACTTATTTATTTATTTTGCTGAAGCGCACAGACAGGTTCCTTTGCGTTGTGTTTTTATGATGTTTACGCCCGCAAATAAGACTGTAGAAGTATCAAAACGAACGAATTTCACTAGAGTGTTATGTTAAGTTGCGCCACACATTTTACCTATTAAGTTTTAGAAGCCAAAACTCGACCAATCTCAAGAGGTTTGAGGAGTTTTCCAACAATTTCTAAAAGTTAAGTTACCTTTATGAGTGTTAGTATTCACTTACATTAAAATGTTCTAGGTCAAACGTCTACAAGAAAAGAGGCATCGCCATCATCCCGACAAAGTTTGGCATTGCCTTCACTGCCACGTTCATGAACCAAGCTGGAGCCCTTGTGATGGTGTACAGGGACGGGTCGGTGCTGCTCACCCACGGCGGTACTGAGATGGGGCAGGGACTGCACACCAAAATGATCCAAGTGAGACTAGACACAGTGGGCTAAGCAACATTTGTATTGAATTTCTGGGACATTAGAAAATTCTTTAATGAGTTGGGACTGTACACAGCTGGCAGTTACGTTAGTGAAGCTCGATGATCGATCTGATGATATCCTAGAGTTGGGTAACTCCTTAAATAGTATGTCCGGACATCAAATCAGGGTAATTCGTAATTATTTATTCACCTAAGCCCACAGTTGGCTTCGATTCTGGCCAGAAGGTTATCAATCCTTCAATATATTTGCAAGCATACAAAAATAGTTCCTTATGTGTAAGTAATATACTACGCGTTATGCAAACTGTTTTTTCAACATTTGAGTCAAACTCTTCAACTTGGCAATGCAAAACTATGTAAATACTTCAGAAAACATTGCTAATTTTATCGTGGGTTGATCAATGGGATAAAATTATCATTTTCATACTTCCAAGAATACAAACGCCTGATAATTGCTAAAACAAATTTTATAGAACACTGCATAAAAACTGCCGAAAGTTTATTTGTCAAAAGGATTCACAATAATGTTCAAGTTAAAAATTTTATAATTTCTTAGCGCCTGGCATAAGACAAGTAAAAAATTTGTGATATTGAATAGCATAACGCTTAATCGTAAAATATTTACATAACGCTTAATCGTAAAATATTTGCATAACGCTTAATCGTAAAATATTTGCATAACGCTTAATCGTAGAATATTTTCATTACGTAAAATCGTAAAATAACCAAAAACTATCGGCAAACATTGAACCTGTTTCGGGAAGGAAATTCGTTAAAGGTTTGGGTATGATGAAACATACCTGGGAACCGCACATACTTGTAATATCGCAGTCAGCAAAAACTTGATGGCAATAATCAAGTTGAAAACTAAAATTTGAGAAAATTTATGGGAAGGAAGATTAAAAATGTTTTGAAACAGTCTGATTTCAAAAATATCCATATTACAATATAAACTTGTCTCTGGTGTTTTCATCAACGTTAATTCACGAAGCGTCGTAGTTCTTATCATTGCTCCCCCGATAACATTGGTGCGCCTAGTTAAGTTGCACAGGAAGTGCAAAAACAGAAACGACATATAGCTAAAATTAAATGAACAGCCTCGCCTTCCAAAGCCATGGCCAATTGTTACTTTTTTGAGCTGATTTGTTTTGAGTTAGAATTAGAAACATTTAAGTGTTACAAATTAAATGAGTAATTTCCATTTTCACTCATTTGGGTATAACTTTTGCAGCTCATCATCTCGTTGAAAAAAATACTTTACTTTTCACATGTTGGACGGTATAAAATCATAGTATTTTCCAACCCCCTCGTAGATTATTAGAACAATTATGCTCACAGCGGTTGCTTTATCTGAAATAAAAAAAATTAATATTTTTTACGTTTATGTCTCAACTATTTATGTAATCAAATACCCCGTTATGATATAGTAGTTGCAGACAAGTTTTATCATGAACGATTTTCAATTACTTGATTATTTCATCAAAAATAGTGTTGAAGTAGGCTGGGAATCCTGAATTTTTATTGAATTATTTCGGGTTCCATCTCACATATTCGCTGCCATTGCATTATGTTCGAGCAGGTGGCGGCGAGGGCCCTCGGTGTTCCCACGGACCTCATCCACATCTCGGAGACCGCCAAGACCGCCTCCGACAAGGTGCCCAACACCTCCCCCACGGCGGCGTCTGCGTCCTCTGACCTCAATGGAGAGGCCGTTTTGGTTAGGCACGCACCTGTTAAACAAGCAATATAAATAAGTAAAAATAGGCTTCAGTCAGCCATGTTCAATAAGGATGATGAATGAATGAGTGAGTTCAATAAGGTATATGTAAAAGTACAAAAAAACATGAATAGGGTTTGGTCAGACATACATCAGTTAAATAAAAAAGATGAATAAGTATAAATATGTTTTGGTCGGACATGATCCCTTAGGTAAGCAATATTAATAAGTAGAAATAGGCTTGAGTCAACCATGTTCAATAAGGAATATGTACAAGTACAAATAAATACGAATAAGGTTTGGTCAGACATGCATCAGTTGAATAAAAAATGTGAATAAATATGTTTTGGTCAGGCATGATCAGTTAGTTAAGTAATGTGAACAACTTTGAGTACTATATTTAAAAATGTAATACAATTTTTTCTCTCATTCCACATCGATTAAATAAGAGGTAATAGCTTTTAAAAGCCGCTGTGACATTCTTGAGGACATCAATAGAGGAACCCATTCGGTTACGCATGTAGCTCTTGAATAAGGAATATGAATAAGTAAAAATATGTTTCTTACAATGGTTCATAAAATTTTATTTTATATTTCAGATAGAATAAGTTAACGGTAGTAGCTTTTGTTAATTGTTTTATGACATTCGTGTAGCTACATAAAAAATGTGGCTAGGTAGAATAAATCCTATATGAAATTAAAAAAAAAAACATCTAAATCCCACATAAAATTAAATCTAGTTAAAAGTGAACCTTGATGCCTAATTTTGAATGGCATGGTGGGGTAAAACAGCTACATCTGTTCGGACTACTCTAAACTTACCGTAATCATTGTGATGAATACAAATCGCTTCCTTCTTTTATGTCTGGTGTTTGAAATTTTGAAAAAAATCGTTGATTGCCTCGAGCATTTCGTGCACCGCACAATCAACGAGCAATCTTCGTCAACTTCTGTGAAGTTTCTCCTACGAATGACCCAACAGAAGACAATTTTTAGTCCACTTCTATGCGCAA
>VOMN01110767.1:0-44312 GCA_014899125.1 Orchestia grillus
ACTACTACTACTACTACTACTACTACTACTACTACTACTACTATGCATTGATTCACATTTTTTAGAGTCCATACTAGATGGTGCCTTCTTCTCTTGACTCCCTTGGTATCACACCAGATGTGGATAGGTAGCTTTAAAGTAACGAATGAAATAATAATAATATAATTGTTCCTCAGATTTGAAGATGAAGGATTCAGTGGATACCCATTACTCGAAATAGCTAGGAACGCCTACGTTGGTTGCGTAGGCGCGAATTTGAGTGATTTTCAAGTTTCTCAAAATGAGGAATAAATGAACTGTCACATTCCGCTCATTCTCGAGTTGCCAATGTAACAGCCGCAGAGCTGCAATTTGAGTTTGTGATTGCAAGGCTAGAAAAATTCTCTTAATTCGCTTTTGGTTCGGCAACTATCAGTATCGCTAGTTAGATAAATGGGGCCATTTTTCAACCGCTCGTATTCTCTCCTTTGCCACAATCCGCATCACTTGTGCTAGTCGAGTTTCTGAAATTTTCTATCCGTTCTATTTCTAAAGTTTATTAGGCTCCAGTATTTCATTGAAATTGAAAAACGTTTTTAATGCGTGATTTTTCTCGTTACATGGAATAAGAACATCCGTACGCCTTATCGTTGGTGAGGTATTCTATGTGCCAAGGTCAGTAGATGCGTGCATTTTTTTTGTGCTGTACATACCTGCGCTGCATCGTGTACTTACTTGCACCCATATTCCTAACTCTTACACGTTTTTTTAAGTTTTAAGAAGGCGTTCTGAAATCCATATCAACCAACCCTGTAAAAAAATCCAGGGTATAGTTTTTTAACTATAACTCCTCAGTAGCACGACGCTCGTCATTTGAGCGACTTCTGAAGCTGCTTGTGTCGTACGCACATCAGCATGAGACCTTCTCAAGTTCATTCCCGTGTATTAAAAGAAATTTTTATTATTCCTTGTGTCAATTTGTACTTGCCTTTGAATGCTTTTTGAAGCTCAGCTTTACTTCTCAAAGGAAACGAAATTTCAAGATGCGTTAAGTGCAGATAGATCTGCTGATTGCCTTTAGGTGAGTTCTGTGCAAACGTTGTTCAATGTCTTGGCATGAATGCATGGTTGGTCTCCTGACTGATACTCGCTTATCAATACTTATGTAATGTGCCTCGTCTGCTGCTGAATTGATTGAAAATGGATTTATTTTAGCTTCTGCATGCTGATCTTTGCCTAGCTTGTTACGTCATGTCCGTCCTTTTCATGCCAGACTCCGAAACAAGACTCCAAGCTCAAGATCTTCCGACGACCGTTTGGCTCTAAAAATTACAATGTACTCTCGGCATCACAAAGGTAAGTAGCTAGTTGTTGATAAGCAAATTCTTGGTGTTGCACCTTGGTGGCTTAATAACTCTCATGATTCCAATTGGGAAATTCTCGATGTCAAAATTACCACCTATACCTCATACGGTGGAGAATTTTAATTCACGGATATTAAAAGTTAGTTACGCGTCTAAGGAAAATCTCGCTCGCTTTAGACCTCCGTTAATTAGTGATGTAGGGTAAAAATGCATGAATGTTGATTAAAAAGTTAACGTGAGCTATGGCGCTCTACTGGACTTAATTTTGAATTACTACCGTCCAAGTGTTCTAGTATGTACTCAAGTTTTGCGTGCCGCATAGTACTTACTCAAAAGCAAGGCATTTATTGAAATACAATTCCCAAATTAGCTTGAGTCTCGAAGATTTCAAAAATTACTTCAATCTTATGTTGGTCGTGCAGTATTGAATATATAAAAAAATTTCCCATATTCTCTGATATTTGTGGTAAATCTGTCTCTGGAAATCCTGAGTAGATTTTTCGTTCGAGATCTAAATCTCGACACTAAAATTAATTTAAGGAATGTTAAGTGTAAAATGTCCAGACTTAAGCTCAGAGTAGCAAATTTGTAAATACTATATTTCTAACGGAAATGTTTCGTAAATGAGCATTTTTCCAACTTTACTTCAACATTATCAAATTTAAGATATTTTAGTGCTCTCTCCTCGATAAAAAGCTATATATATTTTTAGTTTGCACTTTAGTATGTATTGCGTAATTAAAATAGGTTGTACCAATGAAATTTGTGAACTACACTTCGTAGTTTGACAAATATTCATACTGAAAGTTGTGTATATGAGTGCACCCTTTCTCACACTTTTCATTTACGTCCGAATTATTTTTAAAAACTTTCATTTTCCTAGTATTTAATGCAAAGTGTTTTGTATTCATGAACATCAAACTAATAATGGAACTGTCTATTTCACTGTTACTCTTTCGCCCTAATGAGAGTAAGTTCGAAAATTCCGGGAGTATTTTTTATAAATAAAGACATTACTTATATATTTCCAATCGTATAGAATTACATCTTGTATCATTTTTCGATTCGAGTTAAAGCTTCAAATTATTAAATTAATCATAATCAACATATTGTCAATGTTCATGCGAGCAATTTGTTTCATTTTTTATTTCCGTTGTGTAATATACAATCAAATACTAGAGAAGATCGGTGAGGTAGAGACTTGCTAAAAGAAGTTCAATTCTTCGTACTAAATTGTTTTTTTTAAGTCCCGGTGCGTTGTATTCAGTGTGATTACCCGACATCGACTTGATAATTTTTGTCGGTTTTGTACACGATGGGAGGTGCAAAACGCTCTGATGGGAGGTACACGAGCACACGATGCCCAATAAAAGGATAGGGTTGTGCGACTAACAAGTCTGAATTTTTGTTTTTTATCTCCAGTGGATGGACAGACTCGTACATATATTTTGTCGACATTTTGAAAGTACTACTGCTCATTTATGATGTTGTTTTTTGCAAGGTAATTTTAAAATCGTGAGTGCCTTTTGAAGACGGAACTGTTAACGACATCACTATGAATTCAATTGAAAGATGAACGAACCGTTGTCCAATAAATATAAAATCTACTTTAATTATGTTCTTGAAATTTTAAACGTTGCTTTATTTTTCTTCATCACTTTCCGTGGGCTACGTTACTGCTTTGGAACACAGAGTATGGCAAGTTAATTTGCTAATTGCAAAAGTGAATAAAAGTTTAAGTACTTCCGACATTTATATATTTAAAATTTTGCTGTACAGGGTGTTTAAAAAAAAATCAGAACCATCTGTTTCAACCCTCCAATTCAATAGTGGACTCAAATAATAAAAATAACTAAATGTATTCGTATTTCGGATACGAGCAGCATAACTATAGCAAACATATGATTCTGATACATTCATCATTAAATGTTCAAAAGATTAACCCAAATATGCAGCTCACAGAGGAACAAAGAGGTTTTATCGTCGCTATTAATACCAAAACCAGAAGCTGTAAATTGGTCAAGGAAAAATTCGAAAATAAATGCCCAAAAAGAGCACCGGATTTTGGATGCTAGGTGCACAATTTTGCGCATCGGATATTTTGGAATTTTGTCGCAATGCGCAAAATTGTGCTCTAGTTGCTGAACCACAGATATGAGTTGTAACCCTCATGACGTTGTGCACGACCTTTGTACTTCCATGTAATTTTGGTTACAAAGAACAGGATACTTCCATGTAATTTTGGTTACAGAGAACGGGATACTTCCATGTAATTTTGGTTACAGAGAACGGAATACTTCAATGTAATTTTGGTTACAGAGAACGAAATACTTCCATATAATTTTGGTTGCAGAGAACGAGATACTTCCATGTAATTTTGGTTACAGAGAACGGGAGACTTCCATGTAATTTTGGTTACAGAGAACGAGATATTTCAATGTAATTTTGGTTGCAGAGAACGCGATGGGGCAGAGCAAAGCTTACCTGTAAATGACTCCGCCGCTTCCTCCGGTAAGGCATCGGCAGCCAGCCGCACTCGTCGCCATAATAGGACCTGATGTGAGCACACATCTGGACTCTATTATCTCATTATAATAAGAGAATACGTTATACCTTCTTCGAGTCGTTATTATTATTCAATTTTCTAATGTGTTGTGCGTTGGTGTCGGTTTCGGATAAAATCACATGCATATGCTTGCTTGGAGATTTAGACAGAGTTAAACTCGACATTCCGGAAGTTCAAGTATACGGTAGGCATCGGAATAATTTTTTCGAAGCTTCTCTACTTTTGTTGTAAATAGCGGTATCCGTTTTTTATGTTCATTTTCGATACCAATGGCGGACGTTGACTTAAGTACTGGATACTTGAGGCCATTGCCTTTAATTAGGCAACTTATGTCTTCTGACTCCATTTTGGATGAAGCTTATCCCTTAAGAGGGCAAGAGTCGTTGTAGTGTTGTTGAAGGCTTCTTACGAGTAACTGTAAATTATCTTTTCTGTAAAAGATACTAACAGCAATTTTCATCATGATTTATATCTTGTTTCTTGGTGAATTTAGTTCACGTTTCTGACACACAGTACCGACAATACATGGTTTTATATGGGAGCTATTTAATAGCTCCCAAGTGACTCTTGCGTTCTCAAGGTTTAATCTGCGTTCCACCGTACTCGTTGAAGGCTTTGAAAACTTGAAATGTGTTTTTGTAACGTTGTAATTTTCAGAGACAAATGTTGAAATTAATTGCTTATGTAGAGATTGATCTCCGACTCATTTATTTTAGCAATGAGAAATTTCTAAGTCATAATTTTATAGGTTGTTAGAAATTAAATTTTTTCTGTCCTGTCGTTACACCTTGATTTTTATTTCGCAAAATGGCTGAACGCGCAAACTAACAGTGTCTGTAATTCAATGTAAGCACTAAGCATTCTTTCTTATCGCGACTTTCACCTTATGTTTTTTCTGCTTTAATTTTTGTTTTAATGACGACGCTTTCATCGTTCCTGGTGCCATTAACCGAATGAGGAAAAATCCGATTTCATCTGTAGCACAAAACGTTGAAAACTCAGTTTTTCCTTTAGAGAAAAATATGAAACTCACTGAATCATCCAGGAGAGTGGAATTTTGTTGGAGTAACATATCTTGAGATGAATATTTTCATAATATGCTTAATTTGATGTTGATATCAACGCCGTGTGAGAAGCTCTCATCTCTGGTTTAAAGGATTCTTTCGAGAACTGAATTTGATTATTTGGCTCATTCTAAAAGAGCTTCTCTTATTACTGATTTGTTTCGTTAAGCGTGCAGGAGAATCTCGCCACCCATCTGTTTTTAGAGTAAAAAAATGAAATTCTGTTCTTTCCTGATTGTATAGATAATACTCCATTGGATTATCACGTAGTCATTTTTCACATTTAGTTGGTCATAACGATTCTTTGTTACAGCGATCGTAAAAAGTAATTCAGCGTTTTACTTTTTCGTACTTTTAAATATCGTTGATTAGTAAGCGCCCTTTCAGCATATTTCATTAAAATCTGTTTTAAATTTTGTTGTATGCTTAATTCGAAACTGCAGCCTTTGAATTTTTCAATTGTTAAATTAGAAGTCTATATGGTTTATTTTGGCTAATTATTGAGAACGTCATTTTAAGGTCAGTATTAATAACTTTGAAACTGTGGCTAGTTGAAATTGAGTGCCTATTATTCTTTCCTTAAGGTCCTTTAGTAGACTGAACGATTGATCGTTGTTTTAAACTGGACTAACCTTCTTGGGAGTGTCTTCACCAAGCCTTGAACGAGAATGGTGCCAAAAAAAATTCATAAGACAATTTTACTTGTTTAGCCTTTTCATGGCATTCTCGGATGTCAGACAGTATACCATGTTCTCTAACCCTGCGTTTGGCCACTGGGGTGAGGTATCATTCCTGTTTTGCTTAGGTGCTAGTAATTCCTATGCAAGTCAGACGTTTGGAATCTTCAAGGGACTCACCCAGGATTTAATGTCTGGCGAGCGTTATCAGACATGTCAGGAGACCAGCGCTTGTTGTCTAATTGAAAGGTTTACGTGTTGTATTGTTGGTGAGTCCATGTCTTTCGTAGAAGTTTTTGCTGCATACATTTCATTCATCGTGTGTCAATTAATCGCATATTCGTATGTCAAAAGCATTTCATTCATCATCATGAGCTTGGAGCAGGTGTCTTGCGTGTCAGAATAGAAAGTGGTTTCCAAATTTAAATTAACTTTCATGAACACATGTCTACTGAGAAGTAAACACATACTTCGCCACCGCCCAATTACTTTACACTTGCAATGTGGAAAAACGTGCTTTTCTGTTGAGTTATTATTTCTCATTGCGACACTCAATGGGTACCAGACGTCTATTTTCCAAGTGCTGATCTAACTTCAAATTAAATACGGAAAAGTTTGTTATAAATGTAGTTCATGAATTAATTAAATCTTCGTTGCTACGTCAATAAATGAGATTGCCTTCATTAGAAGTACGAAGGGCCAAATTGGGTTAATAACATTACACTTAATATATACAGCTTTTTTCAATACAGATCGCCCACTTTCGGTGGGATAAGGAAATATAATGAGTCATTCAGCGTCAAGATAGAAAATAAAATGGCGTTGTGGTAGGAACTGATATCAATTAATGCGGTTCTATAGTCTCGTAACAGCTTGCTCAAGGTTAGACGCCTTATAACCATGGAATAATGAAGAAATTAATCTGAACGATAAATAAAATTCTCTAATGTAGATAAGACGTTCAAGTAATAACAAACGAGAAACCTGCTTCGAGCAACAAATTACGGGATCAGATAGTCATGAGAGATGGTGTATTAATTAGAAGTTTCTCATTCATTTACCAAATGAAAAACAAGCTAACAACAACACGGCAGTACTACAATGCAATGAAAATCCATAACAGCTCAACTAGTACAAGAAAATGAGACATTGTGACAAAAAGTGTTGCTTTGTACTATGGAAAGTTGGTTGCGGTCTATGATGAACTCCAGCGTGAACCGCAAAAGACATCCCACCGGAAAGCAAATTCATTCTAGGGTAAAATCGGCACTCTACAATTTTATTCTAACTCGTGTTGTCGAACAAGCCAGTTTTATCAATTATTAATAGCTGTACAGATTATTCATATCCACCAAACAAGCCATGCTTCAACAACTAAAGCAGCATTCCTTAAAGATGAGGATATTCAAACGCTGTCAAGCATTTGTTATCAACGAAGAAAATCTAAGAAGTATGGTACCGAATTACTCGCATTGCGCAAGTATCCAACATATTCATTCTTTACTTAAGATTAATTAGATCGACCAAGACGTCTCATTCATAGGATATAAATTCTGCTGAGATACAAAATTTTCAAAACCAATCATTTACATTTCCAATAGCTTAACACTATTTGTTTACATATTCAACAAGGAGCGATGCTTGAAACATACACCTGGACCCGTTATTCACGAGTAATAAATACACTCTACGTTTCCCAAACACTATGCCACTGCAAACCCCACACCGCACTCCGTCAACAGTATCTTCATAATTAATTTGATTTCTTGCCTGCCAGATACCATACATCTGTCAAAAGAGCGTATCCCAGACAGGACATAAATTTCGGTAAAGAGTAAACCTATTCCCCAAAATTTGTTAAAACATGTTCTCCCAACTCATAATGTGGTTTATACTTTTCAGCACACCCGAATTCAGTAACTTCAAACTCTGAAAAGTAAGGAACCTATTTCCAACATCCGGCACCGTACGAACAAGCCTAATATATGAACATAATGGATCAATCCTTTTTTATAGCAGCAAGGTTAACGTATTGAATACTGTATCCCATTAGTTACTGAAAGGGGTTTTCAGTAGCATCAGCAACCTCTTCACGTTTGAAAGGGGAACACATGAAAGGGAAAGTCAAGAAGAGCGTCGAAGGCACTCACTTGTACGAATCATCGAAGTAAGAAATAAGGTCTAATCTTTTCTTCACGATAAAACTAAATTAAGCCCACACAACTTTATGTAATTTGCGATGGGCTGTTCTCTACAAGACACATCCAGCCTCAAAATGAAGTTGAAACGCCATATCCTCTACAAAAGAATCACAACAATATTACAAAACTCAATGAGGAGGCTAAGAAAAGTGATCGAATTCCTTTCCCACACAACATCTACGCAAGATAGGTACAGCAAATTTTTACATCAATATTTGTATTACATCGTTGCTAAGTTCATGCTTTCGAGTTTTTTATGAAATGGATTTGTCTCCATAAATTACCAATGCATACCGAAGCTCATTGCGAAGGCTCGCGCCACTTCAACTTGGTCCGGGCCCCTTCAATGATCTTTATGAAGAGGGATATAAACTCTAAAGATGCCGCCGTCCTAGACAAAGCAAATACACAATTACAATTGATAAATTATTTGGCGACAAATTTATAATAAAGTGAGAACTTAAGAACATGGAATCAATTGAAAAAAAAAAACGTGCGTAGACTAGTAACAAGTTATCAGGAAATTATTTTACGAGTAATTAAAAGGTTACAAACTTGTCAATAACATCGTCATCGTTGACACGCGTTTCTCAAGCCTAATGTTATTCCAAATATATAAAATTGATCCCTGTCAATTTAACATATAGATGATGCAACGATAGAACTTCTTTTTTTAATGCCTTGATTTTAAAACTCATGAAGAATACTACACGACTATGCATTCTTAAGAATATGAAGTTACATTATTTTTTTTAAATATAAACCCGTGTATCAAAGAGAATATGTCGCGGAACAACAGGTGGGATCATACATTATGACTGTAGCTATCACGAACACGACCCGTGCATCTCGCTATGGGTTTAACGCTTTTACGCTTAAAATTTTTCCGAATATTTTTGATGGAAACGTAATCGATGAACAGAAATACACATATGCCGTGAGATACCGGGAAATTATTCTTCATCATCACCGCTAAACTAAAAATTCGAGTATCATTAACATAACCTTGTGCAGATGTCAGACGCGGCACTAGTGAGGCTTGAAAAAAATTGGATTGAAACGTCCGGAAATAGCGGGATTTCTCTGAGAGTCACGAGAATGACGAACTGAAACAGAAACTCGACTTATTTACACAACTCGGTGAAACAGTCGACCTCATTTCAAATAAACGTTTCAGCCTATGGAAATCTTCCCGTACTGAAAAAGCAACGAAGTCCACCAAACTTGCAAAAAGAGCACTTCGTACAAGGTGGCGAAGAAATAATGAACCGAGTCTAACTCGAACCTTGAGCCTGCAGTAGACTCCCACAAATAGCGCTGCAGAATTTACAAATGCTGGCCGCTATTTTCTGGGATGCAAACTATGAGAAAGAGTAATACTTTTAGTACGATTTGTAGCCGAGGAGACCCGAAACCATATCAACCACTGAGGGCCTATTAAACCTCAAAATACACCAAAATTATGTGCATATATCTCGTTGTCCTGTAAAAAATACGGTAAACTCAAGAAAATGAGATAATCTCCAAATGAAAAAAACGAAAAGCTGACACATCAAAATGCCTAAAGAAACATACCTGGCAGGTACACTGGATGCCTGTCCATAAAATGCATCGATAATTTATTAAGTTGGCCAATATTAATTTGAATTTACAGTTTAATCATTTCAGTTCGGCTGAAAAATTCCACATCTCAAACCGATAAATTGAATATCACATTCAACACATAAAAAATTACTTTCGATAACAGAGTATCAATTCCAGTTACATTCGGTTCGTTCACAACAATTAAAATTTTATCATGGTACTATGTTTCAGAAGAGTTGTCTCAAGCTTCACGAAGACGTGGATACAATTAGCCCTGTTTTAGAGTATAAATGTGTTTTCACTTTACTAACTTGGTGAAATGCAATCGAGGATTAATTTTATTCTGGCATAAATAGGAATCTCTAAGACAGTAATATTACTTAGTTCAATAATAAAAAAGTATAACTGCTCGTTCAACTCGCTATGATACGAGGTAATAACTTTCACGTTGTAAAGCGGAACCTTGGAGGCTCCCACAATAAAACAATCGTTAACAGTAATAGCGTAAAATTATAACTGCTAAGCAGCGAATAACTTCGAAAAATTGATCAAGATTCATTTTTGCAGAACATTATTCTAAACACACTCTTAAGACCTAGCGTCGCAGACACCGAGCTTACATATATTAGGGCTGTACACAGCATGGGGAGTAAAGGGGAGGGGAAGAAGGCGCTAACAGTGGGGCGCAGCTCCAACTACTCAGCAGACGTAGCTAGCGGCATTTGACGGTGTCGAGCTTTTCTAGCTCCTCTGTAGAAAATTCCAACTAGTATTCTAAGTTCATGCTAATTACATTCATTTGGTATTTGTATTTCATCAATTTGAAGAGTCTCACTTCCTATAACAAAAAACATTGAGAATAAAAGCGTATATTAGCAGAAAATTTCCCAAGCATCTACACGGCCTTTCTCCTACTAACGCTCCAACGTGTGTCATGACATGACTTCTTTACGATGAAGAACTCAGGAAAAACCGTTTCCGAGTTTTTTTCTCAAAGTGGGAGCCGCACAACACAACAGTCTCATATATGAAAACATGGAGGAGGAAAAGCGACAGCAAATATTCCCCCGGGACGATTCTTCACGTTAGTCATTCCTTGAGCTCCGATGAGTTGGACAGCTATGATTTTATGAAGCACCGTGATTGATTTGTCAACTAATTTACAGCTAGATCATTATTCTACATCTACTACGTATAACAAATAATGAAGTTGCTCCATACACAAGCTGACTATCGACATCAATTACTCAGTTGACTTTTATGTCAATGACGTTTACACCAAAACCATGACTAACTATTCATAAATTCCACTGGACACAAGACACCGGGTACACAGACAGATGACTTAACGAATACAAGAGAAGTTCCTGTTCCAGTAGCACCAGAATTATTCTGAGGAAACACTGAATCCACAACCAACGGATTGGTGTACTCGAAAAGGCTGGCAAAGGCTTGTTTTCAACGCGTTATTTCAAATTTATTCCAAGATGAAAACGATGTTATAACTATGCTCACGCTAGCGTAAAACGGCCACACAGACTGGCGTCATAATCACACGGGCAGTTTGCGTTCGATGGAGTTGTTTCTGTTCACGAGCCTGCGTGTTCACAGAAATGGACACCTTTAAAGTGACCATAACAAGAACAGTATTCCGAGATTTGAAAGTTCACGTAAAAGAAACCAAAGTATAAAAGTTGAAAATAAGGATCGGTGTCAAAGTAAAAATTTAATTCTATGACAGCGATATTTTAAAAATTCTTTTTGATTTCTCTCAAATGGGGTAATAAAGCAATGAGAGTTAAACTACAAACATGGCATAGGAACATTGTAAGGCAATTTCGATTTATTGCAAGTCTCTGAGCGTCTAGTGTATTTTTAATCGACAGAATAAATTCAAAGCTACATGGGCATTATTCGCCAAGCACATTGTAAGAAAGCGTAAAACAACTTTCATTGTGAACAATTTTTAGATTTTTCGACAAAGGAAGTGATAAAAATTCTCATCCTTCAGAACAATTCACCTCGCATAAAACCAATAAATAAATCCTGGAGCATTGTGCCACTAAGTGACGCTTGGGCATTCAAGAATCGCTTAAAATGCGTAGAGCAAATCTTATTATACGATTCTAGCTTGAACATAAAAAAATTGCAATTGACACGCAAGGATTGCCCAATCGTCTATAATATATATATCAGCACCGACAAAAAAATAATGGGTACATAACGAGAGCTTCACCTTACGAGCTCTCCATGAACTACTTATTACAAATACGCTGAGTCCGCCTGTGGTTTTGCGCTCAATCGAGGCCATCAGAGTAACTCAGCTGAGTAGCACCGCAAAATTACAAAAATTTAGCAATTTAGCGCAGCGAGAAAAGCAAAAGGTCGATAGCACGTTATGTAGGCCGCTTCACGCAAGCGCCAGAAAGGCATATAAAGCTTTCCTAGTTACGAAACTAACCCAAAAATTCAAGCAAGATGCACCTCAGTCAGCGTTTAGAAGCTTAAGTTTTTCACAGAAGACCCCATTCACCAAGGTACGCTGAAGAGAACTGACACTATCAGCGAACACTAAGTGAAGTTCAAGATTCCAGCGTCTCTTACGAGGAGACCCTGTCCCTGAAACACGCCGAAAAACAATCCCTTTCAGCGTTTACTCCTTTTTAGCTAGAAAACACCAAGCGCAAACAATCTCTGAAGCCATGGTTTCCCCAAAACAAACTTTTGGCTAGGGCTCTAACGAGTTTAAAAACTCTATCTTTATATTAACCCTGCCTACAAATGAATGAGTAATTGCAGTACCAGCAACCAAGTGCTACGGTGCGTTGGAAATGCAAGCACCTCATGACGGGGACCCGGGATCAAACGGTATCTTCGAGTTTAACGTCCACTTAACCATAACAGTTCATTACGAAAATGATAGTAACAGGGTTTCCCAGCTAAGGAATCAGTGACGTGTGTAAGCACGATACTTGTTCGTAGAAAATGCTTAACGTCAGACTTCTGTTTAGTAAATAGAAATAAGTTTAACGGAATGACGCAAATATATCCCGAGGTAGAGCTTCAGTACGCTTTCCTTGCTATCATTATTTTTAATACTATAACAGCTCTAATCATGCTAAGGAACATGGACGCATTTGCTTAAATACAACATAATTACCCATGAAAATTTTCTACTGAAAGAATGACATGAAAATATAATGCACTGAGCAGGAGATCGTCAGAACGAAATATCGCCCTCTCCCATGAGCAAGGAAGAAAATACACGTTTTCATAAGCTGCACTAGAGAATCTGCTGTACGTAGATGCGAAAGTTTCTAACGAGCACCAAGGCCTCTAGGAGTGCTGGTGAGGACAAACAACCAGTACTACTCCCTTCCGAAAATAGTTGAAAAAACCTACAAAATGCTAGAGAGGCGACAGGTACATCCTATTAGCGCTGCAGGACAAGCCTCTTTAGTGCATCTTCCCTTAGAGGTCTTTTGACGTTCGGAACTAAGAAAGACGATGCAGCAATGCGACGCTAAATAAGGAACGTCTGTTTTTAAGGGCCCTTCACCTCACGACGGAGGGTAGGTAGGTGGAAGCGTGTCACCGTAATCACAAGAAGCGCAGACTCCCATTCAAGAATTTATTTCACTTTTGGGTCAGAGGCCTCATTCTGTAGGATGTCACTTCTCAATGGTTTACTCTTCCCCGTCATAGCCCACGCCAGACTTACAGCGCTATCCTCTGTGCCCGCTCCCATACTTACCGCGCTATCCTCTGTGCCCGCTCTCATACTTACAGCGTTATCCTCTGTACCCGCTCCCATACTTACAGCATTATCCTCTGTGCCCGCTCTCATACTCACAAAGTGCGAAACAGTGCCTGAATGGACGCTGCCAAAAAGAAATCACCACTCAAAACGGTGTTTATTCCACACTTGCAACATCATGATTGTTCTTACTCAGTGCGCGCATAACGGCATCTCTGGCACGCTTCGCTATTCCTTTAAAATTTTGTCACCTTAACCAATTGCTGATTGCTTACATTTCCACACGCTCGAAACGCCTCACCATTCCTCACACACTATGTCTACAACTGACCGCTACCACACTTCCTCATTTCTCTTTCTCTCTCCATCAAACCTCGTGACTCTTATTATACACTTCTAGCACCTACGTATTTCTTCGAACTTCACCGCCACACACACTTGACACAAAAATTACACTTTTAGATAAACTTATTATACGCTTGCAGAAATCTTTTCGAACGCTCCCATGAATGATATCCTTTAAAACTCGGTATACTCCCAGTTTTCCCCTCACTCCGATTTACGACTATAAGTACTTGATAATAAAACATAAAACTTTCCAAACATTTATAAATAGTACCACATACTCTAATAATTTTGTCATTGGGTAGCCCTGACAGAATGATGCCGCATAACATGCCCGTCCTTCTACTGCTATCTTCTGCCTCCATTCCCATGTTTTTTTCTGCCTCCATTCCCATGTTTTTTTCTGCCTCCATTCCCATGTTTCTCTCGCCGCCCTCATGCGAGCGCTCTCCATTGACTGCAGCAGAACACCCCTTTTTATATTACACCAGTTATCATTCAGGTACATCATGGTAAGTTCAAAACGAAAAACACATTATGATCATGTGCTTAAAACACACAAAAATATACTTATAACCATCATTATTAGTTATTATTACCGTTTTAATCATTAAGCCTTAGGGCCTTGAAATAGTACTTCAGGTAGTCAAACCAGCAAAAAATCAATGCATTTGAATTGTTTTCGTACAAATTACTCTCGTAATCATTATCAAACGATAATTAACAAGATCATTATAAAAACTAGAAATGGAATTTGAATTTTCATTTAATTTTGATGACAATGTTCGACATTAAGACTAGCTTCCTCTGTAACAAACGTGCCGTGACTGGTCACATAGGGAACTTGTCGGAGGTGGACGAAGTCCGGTTATTAGTAAATAGACCACAAGGAGTTCCTAGTTGAAAACTTGTAGTAAAGTCAGGAATGAGACGAAAATATGTTCGAGGTAGCCGAACGCTTCCAGGGAAAAATACTGTGAAATTTCTCGAATGGTCCGAGACATCAAGAATAGGCTCTCGAGACAGCAATGAAGAAAGATTGTGACTGGGTCCCCGAGTATGAACTCATTTCCGCTAAGTATTAGTAGTAGTTCAGGTAGCAGCGCTTCAGTGATTCAGCGCTTCAGTGATTCAGACTATCTCGCACCCAAAGAGAAGGGACCATTGAGTACGGACTAAGAGAACAGGGGAATCTATGCACAAGATGTGTTCCCACTCAAGATCCCTCGAGCATAAAAACAGCAAGTTAAGACAGAAGAGGAAGGAAAGATAAAGAACCATCAGGCAAGAAGGCATGAAAATGAAAAGAAGCAAAGTGGACACGAAAGATAGAAGTCCCAAAGGCGTAGCCGAAGCTGAGGTAACCTAACAATGTCCCCCTGGGATGCTAGTCCCCATAGCATAGGATAGACAAACTTAACTAACCTAACCCCGTTGCCTAAAGCCTATCCTAGGCCCTCTGAGGGTTCATTTCCGATAAATCAACAAAATGTCTACTTCGCTAAATTCACCAGTTTGTTCTCTCAGTTGAATTTGCCAGAATGACTGAGCGAGAGCACAGAACCGTGAGAAAATGCCTTACTCGACCCGCACTGCTCGATCATGGGAGAAAATCTAGAGGTATACCATTACTATGATCATTACTCGTGTCAAACTCAGAACATGTTTTGGAGACCGTCCAGCTCAGGATCATACAAGGATACAAATACGCGCGTGCACGACAGCAAGACAAGATTCGAATACGTCCCTGAGCAAGCTGGCTGCTTCCACGTTGAGTAGCACCTGCTCAGTTCGAGATAGGACAAGGTTTTATCTCATTTGTTGAGCTTCTACTTTCAACTCATTCTACTTCTTATCCACATGTAAACAGGTTGCAAAATTTATATATATTATATATATGTGCGTACTCGGTGACACACGAAAAACGCGTAGCAAGTAAGGAGTGAAAATCAAATTAATGCACGTAAATTATGGAAACGAAGATCACATGAAAAAATATACTTCGTTAACTTTTATTTGAAAATTTCGATACCCCAAACATTCATTAGCTTTCGATTGATGATTGTGCATCAACCAGAATTTTTCTATTTTCTTTTTGCAAGAGTTCACAGTTGAATATTAGATGTTACCGTGAAGTTTAGACCACAGTGAAATTTTCATATTTAAGCTGAATGGCAATATTTGAGGTTTATAGGTTTCGAAATAAACATTCACGACATTTCCTTCCATGATGCTTTTTCTCCTTTCCACATCAATTAAATCTGCGTTTAACTCTTCAATTTCAACCATTTTTTACCGTGTCGCTCTGCATATGAACTTGAATAATTTTTAGAATTTACCCATTGGTCATTAAGCAAAAAAATATTTAATGAATAGAATTCTTCTCTTTCCTCAGCTTGACCACCGAATATTTTTAAACTACCTAGTTATACCTCTCATTTTTTCTATCTCATAAATAACATAATTTAATAATTTTATCAGATCCTAGTTTTTAGTAGACTTCCAAAATGTACACGAGATAACCAAGCTTTTATTCTTCACGCGCCCCGAGGTTTAATAATTCAGGTTAGTGGAAAATTGGGCACACAAGAAATGAGACTACCAGGGTAACAGAACACTACCAGGCACCGTGCGCAGGAAAGGCAGCTCGCTTATTTTACGACACAGAGGATTAACGTACACTTCACGGTGCAAATGCTCGCAACATATTTCCCTCAGCAATCACTCAAAGTCAATTGCCAAGATATTTCTCCCAACAATCACTCCAATTGCCTTCAAAGTACAACCAGCAAGTAGCTAAAGCGAGAAGCTGAATATAGAAGCACGCTTTGGGAAGTGCACTCAAAAAGCATCACCAAATATTTTCCTCAAGACTGGATAACTTAATCAAATACTCGTAGTTGAAGATTTTACAGCTGTGAAATAAATGAATTTGCATCTCCCATGTAAGAAATTTTACATATAACCTCACAAATTATTTTACAGCAGATTACTAATCGACACGAGAAGTTCTCTGAAAATAAGAAACGTAATTACAAAAGACAAACATTTTCAAGTAGGTCTACTTCACGAATACACGACAAAAACCTCCAACTTACCGTTAAGAAAAAAGAAAAAATAGTGCAGAACACAATAAAGTAACAACATTCAGCACTGTCACTGACACGACGCACATCAAAAGCTGTAGCCCAGACAAAAGCAGAGGTAGGATTAGCTCCAGCGTCAAGATTCCACAAGTTTTTTCCAGTGAAACTCGTCCAAGTGAAAAGCGAAGTGAGTTGCTCAGCATAATCATATTGCACATCTTCTACCACATTGCTGCTCGCTCGCCTGCAGAACCTCTCCATAAGTTTAATATGAACACTGCACATGTTCCCTTAGCAGGCCCATACTAGCCATTATAATAAGTCCGGTTCAAGCACATGAAGTGAATTTATAAACAACCGATCTTCAGCCCGAGGCTCAAAACAACTCTGAGATCAGTTTCATAAGCACTGGAGCACACAAAACCAGCACTTGCTCGCTGTTATCCCACTCACCAGAATATTTAGCGAGATGTTCATCATTAGATTGATACCGGCACAAACACACTGACCGCCTCCACTCCAAATTGACTCTCAAACTTGGGAAGTGTTTGTCTTTAATAAATGTTTGTACTTAGCCACTGTAAGGAAAGAAAATTGCACGAAGCTACGAGGGGCTCACTTTTGACTGAGAATACTAGTTCAGTAGTACACAAGACCCGTAATCAAACACGAGGGGTTTCCCAAGCCAACAATGGCCAAAGTAACGACAAGACCAATAAGGGGCCCATGCAGAAGTAGGAGCCCAATGGCAGGCCCCACTTATGGCACCGGTGGAGCAATCTGCCGGTCTGGTGGCGTCGGTTGCACCTGAGGCTGCTGCTTATGCAACACGGGTACCATCACCGTTGGGAGTTGAACCTGACTTCCATCACCGCTGGGTAACTTGGAAGTCATATTTGGTGAGAGAGGCTGTGGTAAGGGAACATTGATGGAGGGCAGCACCATGGGCTTTGCCATTGCTACTGGTCGAGGGATGCTGTTCGAGAGCGCAATGTGGTGGTTGATGACGCTGTCACTGCCACCACTATTGCTGCTGCTGCAACTACCATTGCTGCTCCCACTGCTGGTATTGGCGTTATATTTATCAGGGATGCTGACGCCGCTGCTACTTAGAGACACATTGCCGCTGTGCAGTTCTGTGGGCATCAACTTCTTACCGTAAATTACACTTGCAACATTGTTGCTCTGAGGAACCTTGTTGTACACTGCTCCTCCATAACCATAGCTCGGACACTGGCCTTGCATTTCCTGACATGGCATATTGGCGTTCCTCAATGACCGGTGATCTGGGTTGTCAGCACTGTAGCCCCTGAGAGGAACTCCGTCTGGACCGCGGACACCATGACCCGGCAGCTTGTCCTTGTGTCTGTGGAAGTGAGGCGCTTCAGGGTCAGGCAACACGATGCTGTCTGTGGAACTCACGGCAGACAGACGCTCCACGACACACGCAGCAGTGAGGCGCGCTTCGAAGTCGTGGTCCCAACACTCGTCCATCGTGGACACCATCACCTCCACGCCCTGCAAACCGGAGTGGCCAAAATCAGTTTTGGGCTACCCAATCGTATCTGATGTCAACAATGTTCTTTATCGCCGAGCTCGCAACAGAAAAGAAACCAAGTATTTTTACAAGAGAAAGCAAATGGAACATGGTGCTACCACAACGATGTGAATCAGCAATAGTCGTAGTAGTCAAGAGTTTATAATACAACATACTACCTGCCAAATGATCGCTTACAACCGAATAAGTTTAGCTAATAAGATCTCTGGCTAGGGGAAAAAATTCACAAAATGGTACATAAATCATCATACATTTTGGATTAAGTATCAAATCCATTAACAGTTAAATAAGTTCAGTCTATCTAGGTTCGTTTCGTCACAAAAAAAACTGACAAGCGTCACTTCCCATGAGCAAGAAACAAGAAGTAGGCAGGCCTTTAACTGCATAACATACGCTTGCTTTGGGTAACAAATTAGATACTCCATGTAACAGGTGCTAAAAAAGTTTATAAGACCTAATACAGATAGAAATTATACACAAAATCAAACATTAAAATCATAGCTCTGGGAGGTACATAACAGAACTACAAACAAAGTGATCTACACTCACGGGATGGTTAAGCCAGTTTTTCTTGATAGCGGGACGACACTTCTGAACGACGACACACTCTTGCATGTCATCGAGGGTGGGATGGTAGCCGACCTCCTCCTCAAAGGGCAGCTTGTAGTCCTCTACCACGCCCCCCAGGCCCGTACAGCGAGACACGAGCTCCCACAAGACCAGGCCGCACGCGTACATGTCTATACGCAGAATGGCGTCAGTCTGGAAACTGATGGCCCCCTCGAGCACCTCGGGCGCCATGTAGCGACGCGTGCCAACCTGCAGGGGGAAGCGAATTCAGCACTTCGTATTGCTCCTCACACTTCAAGTGGCAGGTCTAGAGAGTAGGCGGCGTCTTGGGGCCTCAATGGTTGAGTAATATTTTAACCTGTTAACGGTCACCACCCAGGTGGCCGGTGTTGCNTAACCGACAGCGACCGTGTGAATGCAACAACCACGCGGACAGCATATGATGTCAATACCCGTTAACAGGTTAACAGCAAGTGTAGCCAAAGACCCAAGTTCCCACCCCACCTCGAAATGGGGTGAAGTATTTTAGTACCGTATGCGCGGAAAAATGAGAAATTGTTGGCATCCAGGCAAGAGTCTGCTGTTAATCTCATCTCTATAATAAGAAACTTTGATATCACCCCCATACCGAAGAGAAAAGTAAAAACATGCAAACTAATTTATTGTATCAGCCATCCAACTAACAATCATGCAGTGTGCTTTTAGTAAGCTGTTAAAATTGAACAACTCAGTCTAGTAATTTTAGAGAAGTAGATAAAGTATATGCTATACTGTCGAAATATATCACAATTTCCTGCCTAATAAATGAGTCTGGCTAACTTTAGCGCCAGTTAAAATAACAAAATTCGACCGTTAAGTAAAAATGGGGTAAATGAGGTCAGTCACAAAAGCTGCATCCCGAAACACAGAAAATCCCACATAAACTGCCCGAAAATATCTCTCCTAGATGTTTGCGTAGGCAAAAACCCATTACGAGTTCTAACCTGGCCGCGCGTGTCTCCAGTGGACTGTCCACCATAGAAAACAATAGCAAGACCAAAGTCGGCAATGCACGCAGTGAGATCGGCTTTGAGCAAGACATTCTTGCTCTTGAAGTCCCTGTGAGCAATGATGGGTTTGGCAGCCTCTGTGGCCGTGGCTGGCAGCTCCTCGTGCAGGTAACACAAGCCCTGTGCCATGGTGAGAGCGATGCGCCTCGCCTCGCTCCATGACACTACCTCCGCCTGCAGAAATGGACTAAATCACTGTCTGGTGCACTACAAAATGCAATCATGTTCTCAATCTTAATGTTTCATTACCAGTGTAAGAGTTACCAGCTGCCTAGGCTTGTGTTCTTCTTAATTAACACGTTTCCCGCGATGTGTCACCCACCAGTGCCATTTTACCAATAGGAAAAATGACATCGTTCAACATAACATTTTATATTTAGAGAACTTACTTTAACCAAAAACTCTTCGAATGTCCCAAGTATCTCACAATATGCAGTAGGCTGCGCCGTTACAGTTGTGGATGTTCTCTGGCTAAAAAAATTACAAGGCAGCTTGCAGCACGATATAAACATATGGACGTACGGGGTAAACTCGGCCCAGATGATACTGCTTCTAACTCGTATGCTACACTTTAGGGTAAACCCACCAAAATAACGACAAATTACTATTTTAACAGGCAAAATTTGTAGTGAGGAATGCTTTCCAATCCCAAAACAATGCAGTATCCAGTTCAAGAACGAAGTTAGTCCACACCTTCAGATCGTCACATTGGCGCCCTTAACAGCAATACGCCGGGCTTAAAAATTTCAAGTCAATTGCTTTGGACGGTTTAATAAATAATTCTCCTCCAAAAAGTGGCCAAGCTAATCAGAAAATGACGACCCTCACCTTGAGGTAGTCCGAGAGTGATCCTCTATAGTGATAGGCAGAAATAAGCCAGTATTCAGCTAGCATGTTTTCGCCGTGCTTCTCGACTCCAATGAACTCGAGGATGTTCGGATGGTGGAACTGAGGCAAGCCGTACACCTCCTTCTCCACATGCCACGAGTCGAAATCCTGGGTGAGAGAGCGCGTCAGTGTTCACAGGTGGGCTCGTTCTCAATATCAGAATTGGGGATGGTAGGAGATGGTAGGAGACGGCAGAAGTATGTTAACATGTCAGACCTAATAGCATCAACTTTACTAAAGCAGGAACACAGCTCATCTAGAGTAGGGGAACGTCAACGTATATTAATATTGCATTCTATTTCATTATGCCACTGATTCACGTAAATTATTTTAGTTGAAGCACAATACCTACTCATAGATTCGAACTCTTCAAGAAGAAAACTGAAAACTACGTTTACTGAATGGATGGATGAAGTAAGATACAGAAGCACAGTATGAAACTTCAACTAAAAAGTGATTATTTGTGACAAAGTTAGAGACGTACAGATTAATCGGCACCGTCAAGAATCGGCGCGTTTCGCAGGAATCGGCATCGGCACAAGGTAAAAACTGCCTATACCGAGGCCGGTTCTAACTAAACTTGAATATTACAATGTTATTATAAATGAGAACAATATGGATTTGATATTTGAAGCTTATTATCGCCAGCTCGTAAGTACAGGGTGTTCGAGATATACTTGACAGTAATTCAATTCTTTATAGTTTCAGGTTAGTTGAAGATATTTCCTCATACTACGCGTCATTTCGAAGAGTGTTTGTAGTTCATTCATACACGTGATGGCAACGAGAATGCACGACAAGAAACCCCCTAAAAATAGGATTAGAATAATCTGTATCGCGACAATCCGTGCTGGACATAACTGACGAAATTATGGATGCTGCTCAGGGCTCCTTGGACACAGAAAAAACAATCTGGCATGAACTGGAGAATTGCAGCAGAAATTAAAAAGCTGTGACTATTAGGAAGGAATATAAACAAGTTTTGAATGCTTCCGCACAGTAGCATTTATAATTCATCAAAAGCCTGCAAAAACAAGTGTTGGAGGACTCTGACATCGCTCTGGCGTTCGAATACTTACTGTGAATAGAACCTACCTTTAAACTCTTTATTATTCGTTTACAATAATGAACTTGTTTTGACTTTGATTTCATATTTTTTACCAATACGCTCAACCTTCAAGCCACCGCAACTTTTAACCTAAGCATTTTCAGACATTCCACCATGAATTAAAATGTGTTTATTTCCGCTTAACGAACTTTATGCTGGAGTTTGTTCAAAGAATTCTGAAACATCCTATATATTTATTTTTCATTTTTGACATTGCCAAGCACTTTTTCATTGTCCTGAAGGAACCGTCATAATGATCCCAAACACCATGTACACATATTTTACAGATTTTTCTGAGATTTATTACTTTTAAAGAAAACCATGCATTTTCACTAACGTGCTATGCAAACGTGTGAATGGGCAATCAAATGTTATACAAACCCGCACGTGCAGTTTTTGATTAAATGAATTTATTTGCAGAATCATTTTTTCAAATTCGGGCAACAACCAGTCAATCGACTGGTTTGGAACACATACACGCTACTTGTTAGCGTTCACTAAAACTTTGGTAATAGTGCTTGGGCAGTCACGGTAACAGACTGACGACGTCATGCATCAGGGTTACAGTGGACATTATAGGGAATGGCGGTGTCATTTTCTACACGTGCTATCACTATCAAGATGGCACAACAGTGCATTGAGACCTGCACCGACTGCGACGTTGAAAATAGTCTCCATTTGTAGCATTGAAATATATTCTCGAGAAACTAGCCCTGAATACATTTAATTTCCTTCAATAGTACAATCATTTGAAAAAAGCATCAATCAAAGATTCCGTTGTAATGGGTTAAGGAGCATCATGATAATCATAATACTCATCACTTTTCAGTTAAATATTTAAAAAAATAGTAACAATTTTCAATTTTTAGACCAGGTAACTGAATAGAGATTTTAAATAATAAAGAATGCCCAAAAATAATTATCGGCATCGATCGATAAAAATTTTAAAATCAGCACATCACTAAACAAAATGATCACGTACGAAAATTCACACAATGCACAACAGAAAAACCAAATTCATTAATACACTGTACTTCTGACTACGGGCTCAACTTACGGAAGCAGGAAAGATTTTGACAGCAACATATTCATTGTCCCTGAGAGCCATCCAAAGGGCGCCAAACCTGCCCTTGGCCTTGACCTCGAGCAGCTTGACAGGCTTGTGGAGAGCAGGGCAGAGCGTGGACACGGCCGTGTGCTGGGACACGCTCTCCGGCAGCGAGGCGTGCGGGCCAGGGGAGGTGCAGTCGCTGCCCCCACCGCTCGGCAGGGGGTGGAAGTAGGGCTGCTGCACAACACCAACACACCAACTCCTTAGGACTTATCTCAATGGGGAGGCCTGAGATATGAACAACACACCAACTTTTGCAGCCCACACCTCAGGACTTGTATCAATGGGGAGGCCTGAGATGACCGTTTTAGCCCCTTCTCTGGTAAGCACAAGTAAACTCATTTTGGCCTAATTAGTACATCTCAATTAGCAAACTAGCCAAATTTTCGATTTTGAATAGGAAAGCTTGAAATGAGTTCTTTCGTCCTTCCTTGACTATTTACCAGACCATTTCCGAGTGTACTCGTATGCACATCTGGACTAAGCTACAAAAATCCCTTGGAAATGGCATGTGTTGGTTAAAAAACTGCAGGAAGGGGTTAATGGAGACTTGAGTGAGTGCTCAGGATTTGGACATAGAATGAAAATCATCATCTTTACATCAACTTTATATCAACTCGCAAAATAAATAATTATTACGGTTAAGTTATGTGAAGTACCCATGCAAATTGTTATGAGGAAAGGAACTTCAGCAAATTCTGACCGATTACAAGAAAAAATCTTTATCTTTCTTCAGAGCTTTCCGCAAAATAAACAAAAAAGTTGATAGAGGTCGAACATCATCAATCCAAACATGAAGCATGCAATATGAGAGCCAAAATCAAATCAAAATTTTATTCTAAGAACCAGACCATGGTTTACTAAATGAAACCGATGACGTCTACTCTAGAGGGAAAGTAAGTAAAGTTCCACTCCAGATGTCTACAGTGAGCAGGCGGCACAAGGCGCTAGAGGCCCAGCATACCTACCATCATGCCTACCACCCTCTATTGACACTACCATTGAAAGTTCAAACAACCAACATACGAGCAAATTATTCCAGATTATTGCTAACATCAACACCGTCTAAGCCTGAGCAGAGCATCACAAAAGGACCATGTAAGGTGTCAGAAGAACAAGTACTCAAATGGCAAGCTCCCTCACCATTTTCCTTTTCCTGTAGCAATAGTAGCCCAGCACGACGACCATGCCCACTACGGCCAGAGCTCCCAGGGGGCACAGCACGAGCACGATGACGTTGTTTTCTTGGCTGTCTGTAAGTAAATATTTCTTTTCTCTCTCACTCACAAACCAGGTGACCGTATATTCCTAACCACAGGTGAACCTAAAATATTCTTTCTAAAACAAAGCACAGCACCCCCACCGTGTCCTTGTTACCGTCGGGTAATTATAAATTATTCTAGCACATTGAAAACTGTGTAGATTACAGGTGTTACTGAAAGACAGAGTTCCAATTTGGGAAATTCAACCTGTACTAGCAATAAGATAAAGTGGCACGGAGGTTTAGCTCTTTCAAAGTTTTCCCGAGAATAGGAGTTATCAATGAAATACGCTGAGGAACTATTGCACTGAAAAACTATTTTTTTTACGACATTACGCATGATTCTAGAGTTGACAGGATTGAAATGTGCATCAAGCTAATGCAAAAAACGAGCTCATTAACCAAATTAATATGCAAGGCAAAAATTGGCTTCGTTGTACTCGGGTGCACCAGATCACTTCTAAAAATTTCATTAATGATACAAGAGAAAGCTCGTACGACATAATTCAGAGTATTCATGGGATCTGAAAAATCAAAATGATGTGCATCGCCATCAGGCGTTTTATTCTCACACACCTCCTCATGAATGATAGAGACACACAGCCTCCCCTTAGAAAGACATGCAGGTACCTCACACCCTCACCCCAACACTGGACTGACCAGCAGGTTTGTGCAGGCGTTCAGGCGCAGCTTGCCAGGAAAACTCGCGGTTGCAGTTGTTGGAGTAGCAGCAGCAGTAAATGTGCGGCCGCTCCTTTGTCACGCGGTTGTGTTCTTCGTGTGCGATGCACTTGCTTTGATTGCGGCAGCTATGGTCACCAATGAAGCAGCCCTTCATCTCCACCTCAATCTGATAAGACAGCATCTAAAATTAAGGTTCTCGTACAAACCTGCGTTCTTCAGTCAACTCCTTCAGTTGAACACTTTTGTTTTAGTGTTAGCTTGCATGTAGTTCTTTGCTCTGTGCTCGATGCTTCAGAGAAAGCAACTTTGAATTATTGATTGCCTGCTGCTGACCTGAATTCTAAGTGGAAGGGACAAAAGTTTTAAAGATAAATCAAAAACGTACAACTCGACTTCAGGCGTCTCAGCTCGTATTTCTCCTGCATTGTGTCTCGGCCAAATAATTTTTGTTTGTCTTGGGCTTTTAAGCATTGTTTATTCCTGTATTTGTTTCTGAGTTTGTGTACTCTTGGGGTACGTCGCTTCTATCTTTTTGTGACGAGAACCTTCTACAGGAAGGATCAAATTAACATTAAAGACTTACATAGCATATTCTTATTTGTCGAAGAACGGCCGGTCTTGTGCTACACATGGACCAATTGCAGATCCATAATCAGCTTCCAGCAGAGCTGCCTTATCATCAAGTAAGAACGTCTCACGTTCATCACTCTTTCTTCCAGTTCATGGCCCAAGCTGGAAGTAGACTTCTTGACTAAAGCTATGGAGCATTATTTTACTGTTTGTGGGCTCACGTTTAGGTCCACTCCTGAGTTCTTGATTCCTCAAGAATTGGTGCTCTTTGGTTCAAGTGATATTTTTAGTTTGGAGTCCTTAGTGTTCCAAGCAGTTCATAGAGTTCTTTGGTTATTTTTATAGCTAGTGTAGCATTAGATTCCTGGTTTACTGTGAAATTTTATCTGACTTAGTCCTTGAAATTTCCTTCCATTATCGAAAAATTTCGTTTTTTTTAAATATTTTGATTTCTTAAAAACAAATCAAATTTCCTTTTTTGACCTGATGATAATGACAAAGTGTGTTAAAAAATCAGTGCAGTCTTAGTCTTACCAGGACGCCTTTGGAGTTCCCGGGCATTTGTGAGTCAACTCCTGACAGACTTGGTCATCATTTTCACTTCGAAAAAAAATATTAATACATAAAGAGGTGCTTGGCATGGTTACCAAGAAAGGGAAGGTGCTTAGAATACTCAACAAATGAGAATCAAAACATTGGAGCCATTGATGGGTATCAATAAGAAGGTAGTAGTTTAGTTTTGAGAGTGAAAGTGATGACCAAATCTATCAGAAGTTACCTGACAGAAATGCCAGCGAGCTATAAGGAAAACCTGATAAGACTGATACTACAATAATTTCTTTATCCCACTTGGCAACCATCATCAAGTAAAAAAAAATTTGATACCAAGGTAATGAACAAATCAAAATATCTAATTAAAAATGAACAGCAAAAATTTTCAATAATGGAAAGAAATTTAAAAGAGTCAGATAAAATTTCACAGTAAACCAGGAATCTAGTCCTTCACTACCTACAAAAATAATCAAAGAACTCAGAGAAACTGCTTGGAACACTAAGGACTCCAAACTAAAAACATCACTTAAACCAGGGAGTACCAATTCATAAGGAATCAAAACTCAGGAGTGGACCTAAACATGAGCCCACAAACTGTAAAATAATGATGATAAGACTTTAAAATTTCATAGAAATGAGGTTTTAACACGAAATAAAAATAAAGCTTCAAAGCTTCAGTTAAGGAGTCTACCTCCAGTTTGGGTCATGAACTGGATGAACGTGTCATGAACTTGAGGCGTCTTTACTAGATGATTGAGCAGCTCTAACAGAAGCTGATTATGGATCCAGAATTAGCCCACAAATAGTGGAAGACTGGCCATTCCATAAAAACAAGAATATCATATGCAAGTCTTTCATAATGATTCGATCTGTCTTGTGGAAGGTTTTGGTCAGAAAAAAATAAATGAAAATGACCTACAGTAAAAGAACACAACCAAACTAACAAATGCAAACACAAACATATAAGCAGGAATTGATATGATAGCCCTTATTCAAGAAAGGCAGACAAAATTCATTTAGCTTAAACAAAATGCATGAGAAATAGGAGCTGAGATGCATGGACTTGAGCTGTGCCTTTAGACGTACCTTAAAAGAACTATTTTAGACTCAAACTTTTGTCCCTTCCATGTATTAGTCAAGTGCAGGCAGGAGGCAAACGATCATTCTTAGCTGCTGTCTCTAAAGCACAAAGCAAGGAAATGCATGAAAGCTAAATACTGAAACAAAAATGTGCAACAAAGCAGTTGACTAGTCTAGATAGATTTGCACAAGGACAATGATTCTAAATGTTCCCTCACAATAACAATACACTTAGCTACAGTGCACTAAAGAACGTTTCCAAGACCCTGATTCAAAGAGGTAAAATGTGTCAAATATTTGCACTGTAGCAAATAATTTACATTTTCTGGTATTATTCAATTCCTTGAGGCTTTCTGACATGTGTTTGAGAGCAAAAAATGTAAATAATTTGTTGTGTTACAATTACTTATTGGACCCATTGTTTACAGAATATGTAATGATCAATCTTGACATTACATAGAATTCTTGAGTTATTTTACTCAGTAAACACATGTGACCTCTCTCTTCCCTATAGATTATTAAATAATTAAAAAAGCACTAAAAAATACTCATGAATGAACCTCATGTTGTTGGTAACAAAATTAAATGTATTTCAAAATAAAACCTTAGTAAATATACAGAAATACAACATTAAAATTGAACTGTAGATAAATGCTGCAGTAAAGATAGGCCAAAAACAAATATGTGTAACATACAAATATAACAGACCCAAAGAAAAAATTGTTTTATTTCCCCAAACAGAAGCTGACATCAATAATAACAATCACCTTGCCATCTGATGAGTTTGTCCACATTACATAGCAACGAGCATGTACAGAAATTTTCTTTTCATGCAGGTTGCAGCGCTCAGTGCCTCGGCAGACAGGGTCCCCAGCCAAGCACGCTGTGCCATTGTAATATTCACATTCTGTTGTCTCGAGAGGGTTACTTGTCGATGACAGAAGCTTATCTCCATCGTCTGAAAGAACAGTCAATATTTAGTCCATGCAGTTCAGGAACAATACAGATGTTTGAATTCGCTGGTGTATTGGACCAATGTTTGCCCAACTGTATAAGTACATTCAGTGGGGGAAAAATACAATTACAGAGAAACAAAACAGATGTGGTATCTACCAACACTTAAATTGGACACGTTAGCATGTGCAACAAATGGAAATTATGATAATTTCTAATTCTAGGAAATAATCAGTGCCAGTAAGCTCCAGATTCCAGTTTTAGGATATCATAGATAATATACTCACCATGAACATTTTTACAGCAAACATCAATTCATTCTTAAAGAATATAATTATTAAACAAAAGCATAAACAATTCATAAAAATGTAGTTCTATAAAACTACAAAATTGCAATTTGTACAGGATCGAAATGAGGTTAAATTGAACAAGCCAAGGAAAACCATACACAGTCTACATAATCATTTAGTCGTCTACTCTGAGAAACCCTTCCTTTGTTTCATTATATCAACATTTCATGAGCTCATTTTAGAATTGCTGATCTTATTCACATGCTCATATCAATTTTACTGTATTCACTTGTACATACTTCTAGCATTTGCATGAATAGGTAATTTTAAAATGAAAAATGCTTTTACCTTCTCCCAAGTAAGGCATTAGAGCTGCAAGCATGGGTTATTATATTTATACTCAATATAGGCATGGTTATCTCCATATCTACATAAAATGTGATCCAAAGAGTGCAAAAGAAGAAAAATTTTAGTATGGACTCTAGAGAATAGGGAATCTATCTATACAAAGGCATGTTATCCCTTAGGATGCTTAGAAACAACAAGCTAATAATGAAGGAAAAAAAATAGAGATGGTGAATATATGAAAGTTGAAGGAAGTAAGCAGTAGGCACAAACATAAAAGCCCCTAAGGCCTATTTATAGCTGAGGTAACCTAACTGTGCCCTCCTGGGTATGCCAGTTTTCACAGCAAACAATAGACAAACTTTACTAACCTAACCCTATAGCCTATCATTTGTACCCTGAGGGGTTTGACACGCGGATGCTATGGTTCTGGTTCTTCATTGGCACTCCACTTCAAATGCACCATGTAACTCAAATTCAGTTTGCAATGAATAAAAATGGTACACTTCTGTTACAAAAATGAACATATAGAACATTTTAAAAAATTAACTTGAGCCAGTACAATTATCTACAAACAAATAACAAATTTAATCAACTATCCTAATAACACCCTTGCTGTTTTTATTCACTTAGTGATTCTCAAGTATTTGTTCCTAATCAGCAAAACTATGTCAGTGAAAGCAGTCTATTTCAGTGATACAGAAAATTACATTTCCATGAGATTTAACATAAATAAGAGGACATCTTAAGGTATTAACATCATTTGCTCTTTCATTTTGGCACAATGCGTGTACTAAACAGATGTAAAGGCCAACTGACACACTGAAAGATATTTTTTGTAATGCTGTCAGAATGTAAATAATAAATCAGCTTCAGTCTATCACTGTTTGTTCATCCACTTGCTAAGCCTAATACGTCAACTCAATGATATCCTCAGGTATTTCTTGACACATCAGCCACAAGAATCCAACAAATCCTTCTATTATTCATGTAGTTTGAATACTTCAATTGATACACATAAAGAGTATACAAGATGAAATACAACTTACCTGCTATGACTGCAACAGAGAGAGGCAACATGAGAAGAAATTCCACTGCTAAAAACAGCCCAATTTTTCTCAGGACTCCTTTAGCAAAGTTACAGGTTGGCAACATTGCACCAACACTGCAGTTAAGCATGGTTAAAGATAAGTTAAACATTTCTAATCACATTTCACATACGATTCAATGCTCCATGGACCAGAATAAACAACTCGGAGCAATACCAACAACTTCAACGCACAAGAATATAATTTCCTATCTATGACACAGCACAAGGCTCATACTAGCACCAAGATTTGCAATGAATTCAGAATAAAATCATCAAAGTTTATTTCTATTTCTCCATCATAAATGTTTGTTTCATAAGGATTATAACAAAATAGGCAATGCACTTTCAGAGAATAAATGTGCTAGACAGAAAATAGTACTCTTTCTGAATATTTTTATAGCAAGTTGGGTGAATATTCCTGAGAGTGTCATAAATTTGAGATATTTCCTAGGCAATTCTGCAGCCAAGAAATTAGATCAATTTTTAGAAGTTCCTGAACCTGAAATAAACAAAAATATGCATCAATGCAGGCAAAAGGTGTAAATTACAAATGAGGAATCAAAATAAACTATCATATAAATAAGATAGTATGCCAGGTTTCAGATCATAGGTACCCCAGGATTATTCATGACTCTCAAGCTTTAATATACACTAGATCAAAATTAAATTATTTTATCATAAAAGGACTTAATTTAATACTTCATATGTACAGATATGGCACCTGAAGCATAAAAAATATTTTGTTGCTACATTTTCCTACAATGCTAGTGAGAAACTAGAGGGTTTTTCATTTTCTGATTCATTTCCATCATGATTTAAGATGGTAAATTATTTATTCAGAAACTTAGAAATGGAATTGAAATGCAATTTTTTTGGAGTCAAGATCTTAGTACTTGATGAATGTTGAGATCCTAGGTCAATATAGGGAGTTTGGCTCTGAAGATACTTGAGTTACCTTCTTCATTCAAAACATTCTCATTGACAGATCTATTGAACAAGTTTTGCATTAGTTGAAAGCAAGTTTAGAGAAATTACCATATTGAATTACTTTTATATTATATTTCAGGAAAATATAGCAGAGAGAAGCCAAATTTCTAACATTTAAGTGTAGCAAAGCAGCCCTAAAGACAGTAACAAAGCCTAGATTAGGTTGGTTTAGTACCAACTGTTCTAATTTGTGAGCATCAACTTGCAAAAGGTCATGAAAAATTAAGTTTGTAGGCAGATTTTTTTGCTAAAGACCAGCTGATCAGGAATGACAAATCTGTACCAGAAGCTCAGCAAATATTTGTGCAATCTTCAATCACAGCCTTGTTGATTGCCACTGGCCAATAAATAACTTCAGCCTAATCAGTTGGTGGATATTGCAAAATTACTTACAAATATTGAATGAGGTTTAGATTTGAGAAATTCTATTTGCAGTAGGTGCTCCAGCCAGTCCTCATTATGCAGTGTATGTGCCACTCATTCCAAACTACCCCAAGTGTCCTGAATAGCCCTGCATGATGGTATTCCTTTACATACACTCTTCTTTTATTGCTTTTGTGAACCATTTATTACTCTTATGGTTTCTTTTGCACTTGATTCTTTCCATTTTTGGTTTGCAATGTCATGTAAAGTTCTTATTATGTTACTGTTCAAATCATTCATATTTTTAAATCCCTTCAATTTTACCCCCTGGTTATATTATGTTAAATCAGGTTAGATTAAATTAGTTTAGTTTATTTGACATAACAAGACCTGTATAAAACAAATGTCATAACTTGTGAAAACATGGCTTTAACCTCCCAACACAGGGTGTAATTTTAGCCCAAATAATGGTTCCCTAGAATAATGATTTTTTTTAAATCAGTCCATGAATCTGCAAAAGTTTCAATAGGCAATTTATTTCATCTCACTCTACCACAAATATCTTGTAAGGGATGATGCAGCACACGGCGTAGCACACTCTGCTGCAGCTCCCTAGACAAGCTGCAGCAACTGCAGCCTTCACATATTGTCTAAGTCTTGAAAAGTTCATCAAAAGTATCGCAAAATAAATTTTTCATTACATTATACAAATTAACAATGTTAAGAAATATATCTCACCAGTTCTTTAGTCCATAACCCATGTTCTAAAATAGTTGAAAAACAAGTCTCACATATTCTCTCATAGGCAAGTTATCATTTTTTTGTCATCTCTCTCATTCATGAGGTGTACTTGACAGGCAGTACCCTTAACCTCTGGTATCCTGAAGCACGGCAGTAAAATGTTTGTGTCAGTTATGTAATTTATACATAAAATTGGAAAATGTGTGGCCTATGATTTATTATATCCAATTACACAGCGCAAGGTACATTTTAATTATTACGCAAAAACTCATTGACTACACTCAAAAGTGTATGCATGCAAAATTAAGATATCTTCATTTTCTTACAGTTTCTTGTAGAAATTGCATAGAACACTAACTTTGCCTTTTGTCAAAGAGGAAAGGGTGTGTAAAGTGGAGGGACAAAGTTTGTTTTTTCTTTGACATTTTTCCTCATCATTTCGGAAGTGCTTGTTTGTAAGGAGTTTTAAAGGTAGCTTTAGAATTATTAAGTTACAATAAATGATTAACATATGCTTTGATTGTTTAAAAGTATCATTATGCATAGCATTTTTGCAGTTTGAAAATCAGTTCCGATTGTCAATGAGATTTAAGTCACGCTTTAGGGTAACACTCAACTCAACTTTAGAGAATTATTTTCCAATATCAGTGTTTAGCAATAAACATATTGAGTCAGAATTTGCAGTAACATAATGCAGGAGTAAAATTAATCAATAATTTTTTTAGATTATTGTATTTTTAAATTGTTATAATGACTTCTTTGATGCAATAGTCGAAAAATTTATGTCTTGCTGAAAGAACTCCTACAATGCATTGTCAGTAATTCTTCATATAACAAATACCACTAGCAGTTATAGTGCAAATATGCATGCATTTGTACTGTGCATTGACATGTGTATGATTTTTATGTCTAAATTAGGCTAATGATTTATATTTTGACATTATTTACGGTATATTGTTGTTCAGTCTGTGATCGCAAGTTGTACAATGAGTGCAGACAGTTGATATGAAGCTATCCTTTTGATGAGGTGTACTGCTGCCTTTTTGGAGCTTCTTCTATAAAATGCGTGAAAGGTAGGAATATGGAAAATGTTATTAAAGTTCCTGAAACATAATGAAGAATTTGAGAAGTAGAGTTATTTAAGAAATTAGCATCATTTCAAAATAAGCTACTTCTAAATACATTTGATTAAAATTTTCTTGTTCATCAAGACCTTAGTGCAAAACTCAAAACAAACCGTATCTATCACAGCACCCAGGTCACCAATCTAGTGAATCATTGGAATGAAGCTATGGAATCATAAATGCAAGGTCCAGCCTTTTTAAAAAATGAAGCCAAGGTCAACATTCTGCCAGCAATTCCTAAAATTACACCCTGCTTTCCAAGTTTATACGAATCATTTTATTCCATTAGTATTGGAGAAATTTCAATATTTCTGTCATACTAATATTTTTATGCATAGAAATCTTTCAAAAATATATTTTAAAACTTAGAAAAAATAAGAGATAAATTGTATATGACCTCATAACAAAAGCTGTATAATGAATAGAATATTCTATAAAATTAGCTATTGTAAAGTCAATAAGAAACTATTCTTTTTGATAAAAACATTACATACAAAAAACTGGAAGCAATGGGATAAATAAACTATAAATCATTACATGCTTTCTAGTTTCTAATCAAAGCAAACAATCTTAAAAAGCAAAAAAAATCTCAGAAATTCATGCTGGTAATATCTTTCAATGATGCAACACTTGTGGTAATAAATTTTTTCCAATGGTCTGATAGGTTTAAAACATTTATCAATAAGGAAAGGTTACTATTTACTTAAGCCAGCATCATGTACAGAGCATTTTATTCATTATACAGCCTTAATAATAGTATGGTAAATAATTTTCTGTCAAAGTTACAGAAAGTAATTTTTGTAAGGTGTCAAAGTATTCAAAATGAATGGAAAGATATTAGAAAATTTCACATACAGAAGCAATATAACTTCAAATAGTCTATAGAAATTGGTATTACATTTTCACAAGCTCTACCAATTAGGGTTTGATATTTGTTCCAATCAAATTATCAAAACTAACCTATCCTAACTCTAATGTAACCAGGAGAAAGCATATGAATTCAAAACACTTTGCACTTTATAATCTTAGTTTTTACTATTTTTCCATCTTCATTGGTTTTCAAAAAAAAAATTTTACAGCTTCAATAGAAAAGACCTATCCAATAATACTAAAATGAAGATGGTACAATGAACAAATTGTCCCATGCAAGGTGCCAACTTAAAGTAAACATTAACTAAAATCATCAACAACACTGAAAGTACAAGATAGAATTTTTAATCTTAACATAAATGTCTAAAGTGTTACTGCTCTCTCAATAAACATTTGATATAAAATAAATGTATAAATAAGATATATACCAATTCTCATTGAGCATTAGAAACATATATAAACTCATTGCTACAATGATCAGAAGGTCGCTTTACAAGCATAAAATTGTTCCTTCCTACTTTCTACAGAATGACACATTTTAAAATAATTAAATCATACCAATACTGCAACTAGAACATATTTGAAGATAGATATCACCAAATAAAGCCTAAACTGGTGACTAGGATTTAATTAAAATGAAAAATTACAACTTTTTATAATCTTAGCACAAAGCCTAATGATTCTCTTACAGAACAAACAAAAGAGCATTGTATTATCAAACTGCCTCAAGTATACCTTGGTTTATTTTTAGTTGCAAAGTATCTGCTACACAGCACTAACAGAGGAGTTACACATTTTTTCAAATGAAAAACAATGTACAGTATATGCTACTAATTTTATTTGTCAGATGCTCATTAAATACTGAATCAACTAAATTGCATCAGACACTAAAAAAGTTTAGATTGTCGATGCTACTGCATGATCAAACTATTTAAAGTTACCAACTAATGTATCACGCGTTCATTCCAAATGCATGGAAACGAAACCAGATCAGTACATCGCTTACATATAAAAAATAATAGATAACATACTTTTTTCTAAATTAATGAGTGTACTAAACTACTCTTTTGAATATGACAAACGCTACAGAGCACCAGTAGATTTACTACGTATCTGGAACGCAACGCTACATAAAAATTGAGTGGATGGCACTTATAGTAGGAGCGAGTAAGAAAACGCTAGACGAACGTGGCGCAACCCAGAACTTGATGGTGTTGAATAGAAATAATTTCAAAGAACAAAACTGATCAGCAACTTAACATCAAAAGCCATTTTCAACGTACAAATAATTTATATAAACATGATTATTTTTGAGAAATGCCGTAATAAGTTGAAATTATTTAAACAAATTTCTAGGCAGTAACACCAATTTCAATTTTGTTTAATATACTGACAGGTATTATTCAATAGAAAATAAAAAATGAAAAAATATTATACAAAGTATTCCTTATTCATCGAGTATGATAAATTTGTATATAAATAATTTTTCATATCATGTAAATATTACAATAAACTTGCTAAAATATTGGCTGATTAAAATAATAACAGAGTTCGAAGAAGAAAATGCTAATCTGTTTTACTTTGATTTAGTATCCATTAGTGAAGAGCGGACTCAATATCGTAAGATCACTCAAGAAAAACTGTTTTCCTTCACGCCTAGCGCAAAGGGATTATTTTCAGATACGAACTCCTGTGTCTGAATTTATTTTTCAATTACAGGGAAATTTTTTGGTGAGTTGCTCCAGTACGTCATTTTACACTAATTTTGCATGAAATCACGATTATATCAAAGTCAAAAGACATTTACAGAAGAGGTATCATTCATGCAGTTTAACTACTTTAACGTTTAACTGCTTAGTGTGCCAGATCTGACAAATAATGAAGTTTCCCACAAATGGATGGCATTGAATTGGTTTATTTTTTGTAACGAATATTCACTGCAGGTCTGACTCTTACCAGTGTTGTAACAAGTGGGCTCAAATCAGTTATATTATATTAGTTATATTAAATAACATTGCATATTCAGCGAATATTGCACATGTTCGTGGAAGTGCTGTAGCAATAAGGTAGTGAAGGCTCCAGAACTTCCGCGTCACCTGTTATGTACTTGAATCCATCATAATCGAAAGATGATCCAGCACAAGTGATCGCCGACCGATGTTTCAACACCGTCTAGAGAACGCTTCATCACCCCGTGGAGTCCAGAGTTCTCGAGTTAGACCATGGAAGTTATGCCCTCAAAAAATAATTAATCGCGATTTCAGAAACGTAATTTAATAGTGGAAAGTTTTATTGCATTGATGAATACCTGAAAAATTAATATGACGGATGAAATCGGTGTGAATTAATTATTTACTTAGGCGGTTCTATCTTCTAGAGGTCGTAGGATAGGCACACATAGGCTAGTTAGGATTCTGGGGATCCCAGAGGGGGCACTGTCAGGTTACCGCAGCTATGATAAGACTTCAGGGCTCAATTCTTTCGCGTCCACTTTACTTTTTTGTATTTTCATACCTTTTTCGCTTTCATTCTTCACTTCCTGTTCCTATGCACAAAGATCCTGTGCGAGAACACGCCACGTGTATAAATTCCTCGTCCTTTCGAGTCCATACTGAATGGTCTCTTCTCTTTCAGCACACGACCGAGTCACTGAAGTGCTGCAATTTATACTACTACTACTACTACTACTACTACTACTACTACTATTTGGTAGCTCAATCGGGCCCAAATATTTTACGATGTGTTTCAACAGAATGTATGTGCACTCCGACACCCGCTTGTCATCTCTGCTTCTGCCACAACGCTTCAATCACCTTACTAGACGAGAAATGCAAAATGAATATTCTTATCACAAAAGTTCCGGTTTAACCACCGTACCTACCTAAAGAGCGATCTTTACACTAATATTTAATCTGCGAACTGAGTGATAAATAATACTCTACCATAACATTAAATCCCTTAGAGTCTCTATTGAAAAGTGAGCAGACGAAGGTACAACGATGTGAACTGCGCAGCGTCTACCAACACAAACGGGCGCAGTACGTCAGAGTAGTGAACAAAGCGTGAGGCAGAGGTACAAAATGTAAGGCACTCAAACCAATATTGAAGATCCAGACTAATACTAGCGCATTGCGCGCCCTTGTATTATTGATACAACCAGAATTGAAGACCGGGAATTGGAGTTCCCGGTCGAGTCGAAGGTGCTAAGCAAACCTCAGTTGAACAAAATTCAGGCATCCTACATTATCTCCCATTTAGGGCGTCTCCAGTTCCCTCTCAAGTACAGATTTTTTACAGAGAATCTGCATAGGGAGAAAAAAATGGAAATAAAAACAAATTTAGGAATAATGATAAATTTAGACCAAAACGTTTTGTTCAAGACAAAGACGCTCTCACGGAGTTGCTAGGTTGAAATTAGAGAAAATTTCGGCACACCAACCTTAATGAACCTCAACTTAATTTTCCGAAATGTAAAATTTGCACTTCATTTTCTTCACATCAATTGGAAATTTGAATATTTAACCTACTACTAGTGAAGTCAAGGAGAAAATCATTTAAACTTCTTGTAAATAGTATGTATTTTCTGAACAATCATAATTAATGGAGGTACAAACGAGTGAACTAAATTACATATGGAAACGGTGGATGTTCAGGTTGCCAGGCCACAGTACCGTAGAGGTCACTCCAGTCCGGTGCCCCAAATGAGAACTACAAGGTACCTCACCAAGACAGAGCCCCAGGCACTAGACTCTGCTCCAAATCTTCTGGCGAGTCCTGAGTAGGAGTCCAGTCGTTGGGAAGAAGTACAGACATAACTGATAACTTCAGTTCTCCCCAAAAAGCTCACATACTAACCAATCATATTACAGTCATCCAGTCAAGAGTGCCGTACTTCACCTCAAGATGTCGCATCACATAGACAGTTTATTAGCACGAAATAAAACTACGCTTCTTCAGATCAAATCAAACAACCATCACGAACACAAAGAAAAACTAAAAATGAACTACATTGTACTCCCGTTCTTTACACAGAACGAAAATTTACAATTGTAATGCGACCCCTCTCCTATGATGAAAATTGCTTTATTATTATTGTTATATGTAAGTTTTCCAACATTATCAGTTCGTAGAGTATTTCAGTTGAGGCAAAGAGAACTTCGACATGACAAAAATCTAGGAATAAAGCCGAAAGAAAATTGCGACTCAGATTTTGCACGTCAAATACACAGGTAACTGGCCTCCTCCAAAAATGGAAAACAAAAATAAGTTATTTTTAATCATTAAATAAATTTCACACGAGCCTAGTAAAACAAATATTCCCATTTCTAGACTGTTAAGCCTGGGTGCTGCGAGGAGCTCAAGCTGACAGCGACAGGCACACTCAATAGTCACTTCTCAGTTGCACTCGGAAATTCTAACATCCCCCAGGACCACGAGGCTTTAACATACGCAGACGGATAATACAAACTGTTTTGAATGCAGTGTTACGTTAAACTATCAACGAACCATGACTGGAATAATTTGTTCAGTTCACAGGAACTTCCGAAGTATAAAAATAAAGAGTACGCACGATCTATGCCAGCAGGTAACGCACCCTGGATGTACACAAGCTGCATTTTTTGCCTGACTCTGTGCAGAAAACTGTCCTCACCAGCCCTCAAAGAGATCCACATGGAATTTCACGTCCACATTGGACGTGAAAAGCCACTGTTTTCTCGGCAGACAACACAAAGCGTTGCACCACAGCCCACCCAATCCACAGTAGCTTGTAGTCTCCGCAGCAATGCAGGCAAGTATCGCGATGATAAACCCATCATGAAGTCGTCGACACACAGTGAAGTGAACACATCGGCCGAGACGACAGAGGGCAAGTCGTTGATGACCAAAAGGAACACAGTACAGCTAATTACAGAGCCCTGGGAACACTATTCTGAACTTACACTCGGGAGTAATCCCCTAACCTCCACACGGAAGAAGCGCTCTTTAATAAATTGCAAGAGCTAAAGTGGTAATTTACCTCTGAGGCCTATCATGTGCATGTATCTGATAATACCGTACCGCCAGGCGGTATCATAGGTCTCCTTCATGTCGAAGAAGACGCAGACTGTATGCCGTCCTTCTTCTTTATTTTTGATAAAATAATTCTGAAGGCAGACAATCATATCGGAGAGATGGCAAAGGCGTGAAAATTGGAAGAAGCAAGCTGGGCACAAAAGACAGGAGCCCCGAGGACCTACGGAAGCAGAATTAAACTTGAGAGAGTTACATCACAAGAGTAGAACAGCTCTCGTCTGATTCGAAGAGCACATCTCCATCTTGCGACACGCAGGCACCCTCACAAAGCCGGACCGTAGGAAACGAGAACTAAATGCTACTAAAATTCGATGCATAAAAAAGAACAAAGAGTAACCGTATAATTGTCGACTAGAAAAATACGCAAGGTAGGTACCGAAAAAACATTTACCACTCAAAAGTAGTTTAGTGAGAAACAATATAAGAGATCAATAATACAGGCTACAACTATATACAGTAGATCCTCCGAGTAAAAAACTCATCAGTAAAGAAAAACTAGCAATACTTGCCACTGAGGAATTACATAAAATATTCAACTCGTGAGGAGAGTTCAAATAATATAATATAAGTTGAAAGCGTTTACTACGTGAACAAATAAAGCTCAAAAGGCGTGGTTTAGCGCACGTATTTAGGCGATCCTAATACGCATACTTGACTTCTTGCCTGCCTTCAGCACCTGTAAGTTGTCAACACACCGCCGACGACTTAAGTTAAGCGAGAATGCTATCGGACATCCATTTTTGGACAAAATGACAAAAAAAATTGCTGGCCATCGCTACCGTGTAAAACTTTGGGTAGAGCTTGGCCATTTAAAGCTGGGAAAAATAGCCAAGATTCAACCAGCCTCTTGAGATGAACCACTGGTAACCCTACCAATAAACGAGTGATACATCCGCAACGAAGATGACCGATGGTCTATGAGCTCTGAACGCTCACAAATTAGACCATTATATACCAAGTGGTTATGCTCAACGTATTACTATTATTAATTATTGATTTCATCATTATAGAGCACTTATTGTTTAATTGCCAGGCTCGCTTTTGACTCCTTCACGTGCACCCAACTACGCCCCGAGCTCCCGTGTGTTTACGCAAGAAAACTTGTGTTTAGATGCTTTCAAACACATCTCGTACACAGGTCCTAAAACAGTAAAACATTCTAGGACACGCTGAGTTAAGTACAATTGTCTTAGACGACATACGAGCCATAGAGGCAAGCAATTCCACAACCCCGAGAGTTTTAAACATGTATTTTACAGGTTTGCTGTACTAAAGTACAGAATCTTGCACAACATTTAAAACGTGGCACCATTCAAGTTTGTTCTCATGACTTTATAATTTAAATTCTTACAAGGTAATAGTAATCATTTCATAAAAATCATGCCATGGTGGACGGGCAGAAAATATTTCAGTTTTCGGACTCGGTGACGTGAGAGTCGCTCACCACGAGGTAGCCAGAAGCTCAGACCCCCACATATGCCCGCGTCCTAAGTAACCCACCACACCGCGCTAATGAACGTCACCACATAACGGCCGATTTTAAACAGAACCAGCGCAAAAACAAAACATTTTTACTAACAAACGTTTCGAGACACCCGGACTAAACCATTAGTGCTTATCAGCAAGGAAACTTTGTAAGGATAGGTGTTCCCTTTAACGTTGCCTCTTTTTTCATTTTGCGTTTGAGATTTCAAAAATCGACAAATTACTTCCAGAAGAGCGTACATCTGGAACTTGTCCTCTGATTTTTATAGCAAATATTCGGTAACAATTCCCAATATGAAGCAATATGTTATTTAAATGTATACCTAAACTTTCCTCGACAACCCCTTTTACTCAATCACTTGTTTGTGCTCGATCATTTCGTTTCAACAATTGAAAACACTCTGCAGACGTCTCAAGAAATGATGAACGACACGCAAGTTTAAATCTGTAGTTATTCGAGTGAGCTTTAAGCGGCGGGCAACAGCTGTTCATTGCTTTCGCAAGAGCAGCAGAGACGACCGGCGGGGAGTTCGCTCATCACAGAGAGTGAGAAAAGATTACACCAAAGAACACACGAAGATACGAGAGGAAGGTCAGGGTGTGAGGTGGCATACGAGCTGGACGCATCTACTAGGTATTATGCCCTTGAAATGTCCTCCTTTCATAGATTTTCTTTCTGAAATTGGTGCAGAGCACTAACAGCAACAACAGTTTTATTAAGAGCCTCGGCTCTGACGTGCATCACGGACTACCATTGGACGGACAGTGAGTGCACTCTAGGGAGACAATCCTACTTAAAACGACTAAAATATTTCGTAATAAACTTCAACTGGAATGAGATCAAAATTTACAGCACTGCTCGCAAACATTAATCAAGTTTATAACCGAGATAATGATATAATTTTAGAAATTCAAGACACGAATAGTAATAGTAACATTGCTTCTTTGAAAAAATGAAAATATAATTGATCTTTGAGAAGAGTAAGATCAACAGTAAGAAGTCGAAGTGTACGGAAACGAGACTTACAAATTTACACAGACATTATTTTATATTTACACTACAAAACACTTGAGAAAATTTGTACTTGAAAGAGCTATACTAGACACAATTGTAGTTTAGTAAAAAGCACTAGTCGTAACGCTGTACCTTCCGCAGCACGATTGTGAAATTTGATAGCATTAGTTGTACTCTGCAAGCCGTTCTAGCCGAATTTTACGATACACAAAACAGCATTCCTTAAGACCCACTTGTGCAAATAACGAAGAGCAAAAATCATAACGAATGAAGATATTACGGCATGTTTGAGTGGCACATGAGGTCGTAGGTAGTGACCTACCTCACCCGAGAACGTCACCTTGAATCACAAATATGAACGAGAAAAGAATAAGATATGACGACCCGCACACCCACTGCACTGCTGGGGACGTCTCTTCACCCGTCCTGCCCTGAGGCGCCGTGACACTCTGCAGCAGCCTCTAATTTTAGAAACTGAACACAGAATTTTCACGCACGGCTCACTGTCCTGAACAATCCTGTGGCAGACACGGGATGAGGGGCTGGGAAATCCATGCTGGCCTGAATGTACCTTGCATTCAGGACGTCATTTTGGGAGTTCATGACGGAATGCTCTCATTCGCAGGCTAAATCTACGGAGGGGAAAGCAATTGGTTGGCCATCGAAGACTTTCAGCCAGCAATAAATTGCTGATGGCCAACTCCGCGGATGTCATGGGCTCAAATTTTTGAAAATCATTCTGGACAAAAAATCATTAAGTGTTATTAATCGACACCTTACTATGCAATGCCTGTTGGGAGAGCATCTCCATTCAGGAAGTAAATGAGCTAAGACTCCGCCCTTGGTGTGCATGCAGCAGAACCTCTCTGACCTGCTGGGGCTGGCAATGTATTAGCACCGCCATCATTGCATTTAGTTTCTACCATACACTTCCCAGTCACGCTCACCTCGAAAACATATTGAAGAAAACTTACACTAATTCTATACTTTGGCAAATGACGGCAAAAATTGCCGAATACGCGAGAATCACCACGACATGGAATTGCAACACCAAATTGCATCAAAATAGCCAGCTTTATTAAAGTTTACAATCACCAACAACACAATATTGATGAAAATCATCGAACGCAAACCTTAATACACATTAGATCCAGTACAGACAGGAAAAAAATAACGATAATAAAATGATTAATTTTGTACAGGAATAATACCGAAGCTACAACAAATGTGTTCAACACCATTACCACTGCATCGCATGCAAATAAAGTTGTACTCAGGGACATGGACTCAAATGGTCACTTAGATTATATATTACTCAACCTCAGACATAGTTTCTTGTCTAAATATTCTACGGGGCACGTTCAAAAATTACCCATGCGAATGTTTTCCTCTGCCAACAAACGCTCTTTTCAAGAGCACGTGATTTGGCGCACGTACTAAAGCGATTCTAACGAGCACAAGTAAAGCATTCCAGCCCGTTGAAGCTGCCAGTCTTCGATGAGTGAGGAAGTGTAAGTAAACGTGTTGAATTTTCTTCCTTGAAGAAATAACATAAGAACCCTTATTCAATTAGAATTTTGCGTTAAACTTGACAATTCCTACGTTCTTAAGTGAAAACTATCCACAAAATTCAACAAGTTTTGGGCACTAGGCCTTAGGCACAACACAGATGAAGGAGGGTTACAAACGCTACAAAAAATTGCCTCAACAGTCGAGAAGAAAGTATGTTCGACATGACCCTCACCATCACAAGCGATACAGATGAGGGGCAGGTAGTGTAGGATTGTGAATTTACGATCAAATAACTTGCACTTGCACAGACTTATGAATGGTTTTACCACTGAATCCATTCATCTCATTTCAATTGACGATTTGCGCCTCCGGAAACTCTAATCGAAACTCGCGCCAAAACCCTCACACTGATAGAATTTTGACACTAAACACAACATACGAGTGTTCTGTCAGGCTCCCCATTTCCTGACATTTCCCGAAGATTATTGAACGCAGGGTTTCCTCCATACTAAACCTTCCTTCGAAAAGAAGTAGATTTCAATGCAGAGAAGACCATATGACCTCATACAGCATGCGACGGACCGGCTGCTCGCAGCAGAACTGTTAGAAGAATGTGTGGCAGCCCAAGGGGACAACTTAGAAGCAGATCAGGGTAAAACTAGCGTAGCCAAATAAAAGTATTTTTTCTAAATAAAATTCTAATAATTTTTGACCGTACCTTGCTTATTTACATTTTATAGCGAACTGCTGACGACCCAACCAATCCTAATATGAGGTAATGTTTTGCCACAGGAACTAATGCCAAAAAACTTAACAATTAAATTTTACACGATTAAAATTTCGTTCTGTATCATCTGGCAACACTCCATTGCAGCAGAATTACTTGCTCAGGAGTGTCAAGAAAATAGAATAACGGAATTAAGGAAGCCATTGATTGCATGGAAGCCAAAGCTCAACTGCACCCAGCCCACAACACCGCCAGGCGTCCTACTGAGCTTATTTGTAGCGTCCACACTTGCGCCGCCCTACACCACGGAGGAGGTTCTGCGCACATACTTGGCTGGGCTCTCTCGCAATGGAAGCGCAATAAAGCAAGCAGACGTATTCTAAAATTAAAAAGAAATACGTAAAATCCCATACAACGTCGTAGACGATATCTGCTCAAAGTAGAAACGACTGAAGATTAAATCCAAAATTTCTCAAACTCAACAAAAGACATAGAAGTAGAAGCAATTCAAACGAAGCAGCCGATCAAGCCTTAAAAGTTCGGACTAAAGAGGCGTTGACCACAGGCATTCCAGCAGTGACAACGACAGCTCATGAAAGGAATGCGAATGAAAACATCCTTACATTAATGAGCCAAGGCTCATAAATTGTAATAAATTAATACTTCCTTATTACTCACGCAC